>CM068324.1:3456597-3459097 GCA_034766995.1 Acanthacorydalis orientalis
CGCAAAAAACACGTTACACTGAACAGTTAGTAGCTTTTTTTTACTGAGAAAATATATGATATTTAATGGATTTTTTTTACAAATCAGCAAAGTACTATGCTATATAATTTTATTTCGAAAATAGCAGTCGATTATTGCAACTCAACAAGCATATCGTTGTTATTTCGGTAATAGCACTCCACTAATCTATATGGATGATTTATTAATGCTTAACCCTTTCTGTCCCAGTGATACCATTTGGCATAATGACAATGATACATTACAGAATCCGCATATTCGAAGTGAAACTTCTTTTGTGTGGTAGTATAATTAAATTTACTAGTGGAGGTACAATTTTGTGGTGTGAAGAGATTTTTGAAAATCAAAGAGATTTAATATTCAAAAAGTATGATCGAACACGATTCAGAACGCTTTCATAAAAACTTATATTGGGTTTTTATTAAATTAATATCAGTTTAATTAGGAATAAATCAAGATCTGTTATTTCTTAACTAATTAAGCACTGCTGTTGTGTATTTGCAACATTAACATTGGAATTTTTTTCTTTGTTAAAAATATTTTTTCAAAACTTTTTTATATAAGAGTAAACATTGATTAAGGGGACCCGGTGGTCTAGCGGCCTAAAATTTAAGCTATTTTAAAAAAAATTTTTCTATATGAGGGTAATGAATAATCTTTCAAATTTTTTTACACTTATTTTATTACTAATAAACTACACAAAAATAAAAATAAAGACAAAAAAAAATTTTTTTTTAAAATAGAAAAATGATGCTGAAGTCTCCCTCTCTAAAAAAATGGAATTGCGTGGTGAATGATGATTTATCTCTCCCTCTGATCTGAAATAAAACAATTGACGAATTTTTAATTAGTATAAGTATAGCTATCGCAGGAAGTAAAATAAAAAAAAAAATTTGATAAAATGGCGCGTAGTCAAAAGTACAAGTTTGAAAACGACCAGTATTTTTGAATGTTTTGTTAATAAAAAAAATATAAATATTTTACAGAAACTATTAGTTTTACTTCCAACGAGAGCTAGAACTATTCAGAATAACATATTAAAATTTCAGACAAATCGGTCAAGTAGTTTTTTTTTCTGGCCCCCGCAAGACGAAAAAAGTAGTTTCGAGATAAACGCGTTTAAAGTTTCAAGCAAGTATATTCTCAAGAAACTGACCTGACCTTCTAATGGGCTGTAGATCCTGAAATACTCTAAATTTCGTCATCAAATTTTAACAGTATATTTTTAAGATACTATACTTTCGAAAAAAAAAATCGATTTTTCGAAAATTCTAGACCACCGGGTCCGCTTAAATAGCAATATAACTGCATTACTATTTTTTCTACACTATTTCTTACTACATTATTATTTTTTCGAATTTTGCGAAAGTGAGAAAAAAGTGGAATAGATGTAGACTGCAAAAGTCAGACCATATACAATATTAACACTTATGTAACGATAATTAAAACGAATAAGATAAAATAGTCTTATTTGTGTGTGTGTATATATATATGTATGTATATATATATATATATATATATATATATATATATATGTATATATATATATATATATATATATACATATATATATATACCTACCTTACAAACCGCCACTTCTTCGTCCAAGTTGACCTTAAAAATTCCACACTAAGACCCATCCCGGCAGGAGTGCCTCAAGGCAACGTCTTGGGGCCACTCCTTTTCATTACCTATCTGTATGATTTCCCGCCTTTACCAACAAACGTCAATCTCGCTCTGTACGCTGACGATACTGCCCTATACACTTCTGAATATCATTCCAATACCCCTTATGAAACATCATGCAAAATCAATCATCAGCAACTACCGGCACTCGACAACAAACCATTACAACCCACTAGTTAGGAAGTGGGATGTTCCAGCCAGGTCTCTTAGCAAAGCTGCTAAGAGGAAGATACTTCCAGAGGAGCTCAACCTGCTGAAACGCAAACAAACTAAAAAACAAAAGTGTTCAGTTTAGTGTTGTGAAGTGATCTTACCCCTGTGTTATAGTGAGTGCAAATCCCAAAACTGTGATAGGACACGCAAAAATAAAAACTCTTGAACTGGGCGCAAGCCAACTAGGCTAAGTTAGTTTTTAAGCTTAGAATAGTTAGTTTTAAGTCTAATTAAGTTAGTTGTAGGTCTGATCTTGCCTGGTTTTGTAAATTTTCCAGGCGTACTTACCATACATAAACATTACTGTACTTCATTATTATAACCATTCCATTCTGCAACCAAACGCGAGTCAACGGCAAGGCGAGGCACCGCGAATAAACCTGCAAATTAAATACTAGTATTAACAATGCTATGTAACAATCTACATATCAATAAATTATTTCTTTCTTTCCACACGAACGGTGTTCGTCTTCGGTCTGAAGCACGTTGTAACGGAACGAGGGCGACACGCGAGCCACTCGACTGGCACTGAGTTCAAAACTAGACTGACTAAGAGAACGTCGTGTCGCGCGGTATATAAATC
>CM068324.1:3466597-3469097 GCA_034766995.1 Acanthacorydalis orientalis
GGCCGATTGTGACGTATGCGAGCACTGCCTGGGCTTATAACCCTTCCAATATCAAGCGGCTGCAGGTGTTCCAAAACCGGGTCATGCGCCTCATCACCGACGCGCACTACCTGGTGAGGAACACCACTCTTCACCGGGACCTCCGTCTCCCTACAATCGACGAGTTTGTCCGAGGACAGGCTAGCCGGTTGTACGGGCGGGCGAGGTCCAGCGACAACGCCCTAGTCCGCGGACTGGGAACCAACGACCTCGTCGCCGAGCACTGCAGATACCAGCGGCCTAGCCTGCTGGTGGCGCAGCGCGAGGTGGACGACGGTCAGTGACCTGGCGTCAGCCCTCCCCCCCCCGAGGGCCAGTAAGAGGTCGGCCTTCACTGGTCGACCTGGAGCTCCGCTGGCCCAACATCAAGAACCTACCCCCTGGAGGGGGTAAAACGCTCAACACATGAGAATCTCCTCACCAAGCAACGCTCCAGCAATGCTAGAAACGCGAGCCGTAAACCCATTGGTTTGGCGCTCAAAAAGCATGGGTCCCTCAGACCCTCGCTGCACACGAATGGCCCCTCGGGGCAGCAGTCTAAAGGCAGTAGTCGGGCAGTATTCAAGCAGTCAATCGTAATCGGGCAGTAATCAGCAGTCAAGATTAAATCGGCAGTACAATCATTAAAGCAGTCACCGAAACAACACCGAAGTGCGCGGGAACCGGGGTTTAAAGAACATTGTGTGGTATCAATTATTCTTGTACATAATCAGTTGATATTGAATAAAACACTTAAAACTCAACCAGATTGTGTACTTCCTCATTTCTTTCTAATCGTCCACAAAACGGTTATACATTTTGGTCCTTCGAGCCGGATCCACCCAATGGATCCAGTCTACTGTGCAGTGCAATCCGTGTTTATCGTCGCCATCCGTGAGTGTTTTTACTAGAAATGAACACCCACATGTTAACATCAGTGTAACGTTTCTGTGACTGGCTAATTTTTGTACCGACAAGACTGTCAAAAGGCTACGTCTGCTGCCGACGAGCCTATTCTATTGTGCGCCAGATCGTCCCACGTTGCGGACACGCGCCACGTTTCTCGAGGCTACCGAGCCTACCTATATTGTGCGCGATCGTCCCACGCTGCGGACACGTGCTACGCATTTCTTGAGGCTACCGGGCCTATATTGTGCGCGATCGTCCCACGCTGCGGACACGTGCTACGCATTTCTCGAGGCTACCGGGCCTATCTATTGGGCGCGAGCGTCCCACGTTGGGGACCCGCGCCACCTTTCTCGAGGCTACCGGGCCTATCTATTGGGCGTGATCGTCCCACGCTGCGGACACGTGCTACGCTTTTCTCGAGGCTACCGGGCCTATCTATTGGGCGTGATCGTCCCACGCTGCGGACACGTGCTACGCATTTCTCGAGGCTACCGGGCCTATCTATTGGGCGCGATCGTCCCACGCTGCGGACACGTGCTACGCATTTCTCGAGGCTAACCGGGCCTATTCATTGGTGCGCGATCGTCCCACGCTGTGGACACGCGCCACGATTGCTGCAGAGGTCATCGGGCCTATCCGCTCCAGTGCGTGATTGCCCTACGTCGGGGAAACACGCTGCGATTGCTGCCGAGGCCACCGGGCCTATCCATTGTGCGCCAGATCGTCCCACGTCGCGGACACGCGCCACTTTCTCTCCAGGCAACCGGGCCTATTCATTGGTGCGCGATCGTCCCACGCTGTGGGCACACGCTACGATTGCTGCCGAGGCCATCGGGCCTACCCATTGTGCGTGATCGTCCCACGTTGCGGACACGCGCCACGTTTCTCCAGGCTACCGGGCCTGTTCTATTGTGCGCCAGATCGTCCCACGTCGGGGACACACGCTGCGATTGCTGCCGTGGCCACTGGGCCTATCTATTGTGCGGCAGATCGTCCCACGTTGCGGACACGCGCTACGTTTCTCCAGGCTATCGGGCCTGTTCTATTGTGCGCCAGATCGTCCCACGTCGGGGACACACGCTGCGATTGCTGCCGTGGCCACTGGGCCTATCTATTGTGCGCCAGATCGTCCCACGTTGCGGACACGCGCTACGTTTCTCCAGGCTATCGGGCCTGTTCTATTGTGCGCCAGATCGTCCCACGTCGGGGACACACGCTGCGATTGCTGCCGTGGCCACCGGGCCTGTTCTATTGTGCGGCAGATCGTCCCACGTTGCGGACACGCGCTACGTTTCTCCAGGCTACCGGGCCTGTTCTATTGTGCGCCAGATCGTCCCACGTCGGGGACACACGCTGCGATTGCTGCCGTGGCCACTGGGCCTATCTATTGTGCGCCAGATCGTCCCACGTTGCGGACACGCGCTACGTTTCTCCTCTTTGCTGTCGACACCACGACAGCCAGTAAGAGCAACGTTTCAACAAGAGTTAATAAACCGAGTCCTTGCAAACATGCCAAAGGGATTAGCCACCGCCCTGGTGCTCCAGGAGGATCTTCGCGCCCGCATCGTACGAG
>CM068324.1:3476597-3534097 GCA_034766995.1 Acanthacorydalis orientalis
TTTTCAGTATTAGATTTATTATAAATGAAACACTTTCGATGAATTTCATTTGCTCATACTAAAGATTCTGACCTTGACGTGTATTAGGTTAGTAATGTGAATGTGTGTGCCAAAAAAATAATTTCAGATAAATAGATGCAATGTAAATGTTTGTAGGACATGACAGTAAACCGTTATGGAAATTTCAAACAAGTGCATTGGTCAGTAATAGGAAATATTTGATTTGGAAGACATTACATCCTAAAATATACGAATATAATATGGCTTACCTGTAATTCAACGGCGGTTAAAATAAAAAGATATACCGATTAGTTTCAATCCAATCGTGAATATGTGGTTTAATACAAGTGTGTGAACATATAATTGTCGAAATAATGAACACAAGTCACAGTACAGATTAAATTTCCGAACAGAAAATCACGTATTACAACTGACATGGATGGACAATGAAAACGGAAACATGTTGTCGGCTGTGTATGTGCGCAAGTCACAACGGCGTAAATATTCTAGACTCAAACAAATGACTATTGAGAGAACGGTATTGTGTTTGCTAATAGATGGATTCCAGCAAATTTGGTTGCAGACTCTACTATATTATCAAAAAAATTTTAAATGTGTTCTAATACATATATAATTTTCTTCTATACAAATTTGATTTTTACACTAATGTAGTAATCAAGTATAATCTGTTCGGTCTCTCAAGCCATATTGTTAACTTTACGTATTAAAATACCTTAAGATAGTTCGAAAAGCGAATCTAATCATGATGAAAATAATAGTGACCCGAAAGAAAACAGCAAAGTAAAAGTACAATAAGTATCATTGAAAATTGAAAAGAATTTATTTGCATACATGAACCTTGAACAAATATACGTGTTTGTTAATTAGTGTTCGCATATTTTTTTAAATTGTGTACTTTATTTATTTAGAATTTTATTAACGTGTTATATTTCTGAAATATATTTTTTCAAAACTGAATTGGTTTTATAATTTCTGTAGAGTTTACTTTTTAAAAAATCTGTATTAAAAGTACGTCTTGTTTAACTGATATAAACTATTTAATTTAATAAACTGTTTAATACGTACTCATTGATTTCCTTAATGTGAATTGTGCTATATTGATTTAACTTTTTTAAATGTCCACTATTTTATACATTTCTTAATTAATTTCGATTATTTTTTATTCTGAAACGAGGGTTTTTAGTGAATGATATTATATATTTCAAAAATTTTTATTTTATATTGTATTTACAAAGATTAACATATTGATTATTTTTGATAATAAAATAAAATTATACACACTCAAATTTCCTTATAAAAAATAATTTCTTACTCCTAAAAATGTATAATTAAATAAATAAATATGCAAATACTATTTGTTTCTTATATATATATATATATATATATATATATATATATATATATATATATATATATATATACATATACATACATCTATATGTACGAATACTAAAATATAAATTAACTTTCATTATAAATGAGAGAATAGATGGCATAAGAAGAAATATAATTATGTTATCAATTTATACGAAAACTTTAAGTACAATATTTGATTTACAATTGCAAATTGGGCATCTGTGTAACGTCTTCCAAACTCTGACAGCACAATAATAACAAAAACATATATGACCAATATTGTGGTGTACGAAAATTGATTTCTTCGGATTGGATATACACCTAATGCACAAATTGGAAACCGCATCTAATTGTGCAGTGTCCTTTCTTGAACCCTATTTGAAAATAAAACATTTATTTATTGCATCCTCGTATACAAATATTTTCAAAGACAAATATTTTCATGATTAATTATATTCTGTTATGAAAATTTGTATCCAAAATAATTACATTTGAAGAACTTTTATATTACATTGTTGCATGTGAAATGATAAATTATTAATAAAACTTTAAATTACTGTAAATAGAATTGATTTATCTTAAAAAAACATGAATAAATACTATATATATATTTTCCAATAAGCAAATATTAAACGATTTCCCATTTGTAAGCATCCAAAAATTCAGATTGTAGATTTTCTAAATGCATAACGAATAATTGAATATATATATATATATATATATATATATATATATATATATATATATATATATAATAAATATACATATATATAAACAGAGAAAAACAGCATACTACCTGACATGAAAAATGACATACATTTTTTTGTTATTAAAACTCTTCCGAATGTACACGTGTACAAAAGTATTAATTTCACATGCAAATATCAAACATTAGCACGATATAAAAAGAATATCAAATAACTTAATCACCTCTGGCTCTCCTTCTTTAGGAAGATTGTTCAATTTAAGATCTGATATTGATGCTTCCAGCTGATTTAACACTGAAGTATTATTTTGAGTTTCAAGTGATTGTTGAGTACCCGTTGCCAGTTCGGGCTCTGTACTATTCATTGATTTCTTTTTGTGCTGACGACGGCGAGGTCTTGGTGGAAAAAATGATTTTCGAAGCTGTCAGTAGAGAAATATATTTCAATTGTTTTGTATCTGTTTTGTTCTAACAATAAAAACAAATTATAATTAATACAGACACAATTATATACATGTGCACATATGTGTGTTTACTATGTTTCAGTTCAAGATTGTAAGATGGTATCACTGATTATCAATTAAGAAATTTTGAAAAATATTTCCTTCATTTTCACTTGCCATGATAAATAAAATCTCTGAAATATTTAATAGGTGTTACTCAAAAGATATTAAATATCAATTACTGAGATGTTCATATTGTTCAGAAGGCAATTAATGTTAACTTTTCTTTATAAGGAAAATACAAACTCAATTAAAGTGTATTGTAATAATTAGTCATTATCCAACAGATCAAATTAATTTGTTTATTATTATTAAATAGTAATTTTATTAGTCCTTTATTAATAGTACACACTTTATAAAGTTTATATTATTTATTGTATATTATTGAAGTGAATCTGATTTTGTATAAATTCATATTCGTAATTATTTTTTATAAAAAATGTATTTATCTGATTAAAATGTATTTTTATTATACCTGATAGCACTTGTTGCAGTAGTAAACAAGTGGATTTTTATTTGACCACGTTTTACATTCCCCGCATTCAGAAAGTGTGTGAAATTCTAAAAATGCTACTTTATCATCATCAATTTCACTGATTTCATCACCTTCGTCAGCAAGTAGGATGTCATTCTCTTGATTGTCCATAGAACACAAAGCAATAACATCCGACATATTGGTATGTGGCATGTCCTATAATATTTATAACAAAATATGAGAATTGTTTTTAAATACAAAATACATTCATATATTCAAATTATTCATTGATGATTATTTGTTGTTTTTTTTTTCCGAATGGTATTAAATAATTTATAAAATAGACATTTATGCAAAAATTATTCTTATCTATAATATTTTATTGTACTCACAGAAGAATCACTAGAATTATCAAATTTAGTATGTCTCCAGAAATACTGTGACTCTTCGTCTGTTGAACTGTATAACTCATACTCGAATACTTCTTCATTGTTTTCATTCGATTCTAAAGACAGATTCAGTATCTGCTGGAACGTGTACCCCATCTAAAAAAAATCATTCAAATGAATTTCGTGTAAACTTAGTGTAAGAAAAGTGTACGCCATAACAAAAAATTTAGGCAGGAGTTATTATATTTAAGCAAAGATTTGTGGTTAATGTTACAATATAAAAGAAAAAACATGTAAAAAATGATCAAGGTCAATCAGACGGATTGCTAATTATTTACAACAATAAAGTTCAATTCCAATTAGAAATATTAAAATATAACCAACTGATTTACCGTATCATATAGTAAATAATTTAATTTACTATAGACATGTCTGATCTCATTTATTATTAATTAGTGAATTGTTTCAGCTCTAATCAACTACTTAGAATAAAACTAAATATACAAATATTTCAAACAAATGTTATATTACTAATTTAAGGAAGTATAATAACTATTCAATGAAAAAACTGACCTGACTCTCTGTTTTGATTATCCATATTTATAAAATACTACCTAGCCTGTTTAGATTTGATAGAAACTAATCATCGAAACAGACTTGATCACAGACTCACTTCGTTTGTACTTGACATACACGGAATAAATACACGACTATAAGAACAGTTACGACATAATAACAACTGAGCGGAGAGTGAAACGAATAATTTTATGTAATCTTATCACTTTGCGATGGAATCTTGACGGCTGTATATGTCTAATTCCTGATACAAATACACTCGGGCCAGAAAGGAATGCAATTTGTATATTTGTCTCACTCAGAAACGCAGCTGTGTTGCCGTTCGACGACTTTTCCGAATAGAGTACTATTTATACAATATTAATCAGTGTCCCTCAACAAATCTAGTTACGTTATGGATTAAAACGTATGAAGAACCTGGATTTATTGTAAGCCAGTGACAAAGAAGGCGTTCAAAAATCTCATGAAGTGAGAAAAACATTCAACGCGTCAATAATTCAGTCGGGTCAACCCGGCTCTGTCGACTCGCAAACGGGCAGCCGCGGTGGAAATGTCGCGATCCAAGTCACGTACGGTTTTAAAACACGATTGAAAACTGCATACATACAAGATTCATCTCGTGCAAGACCTTAAGAAATCAGACTTTATTTCACGGAAAAATTATGCAGATGAGATGTTCGGCCGGTTCAACAAATTTGACAACATTTTGTTTTCTGAAGAAGCACATTTTTCTTTAAACGGGCATGTCAACAAAACTGTAGATGTTGGAGCAGCGAGAACCCACGCCTAATACATTAAAGAGTATTGCATTTCCTAATTTCGGCAGCAATTTCAGCAAGAGGCATAATTGTTCCATATTTCTTCGAGGATTCTCATGGACGCCTTGTCACAATTAATTCCCAAGAGTATATCAAAATATTGAACGAATTTGTTGAGAAATTTTACTGTTGATAAGAGAAATATTTCATCAATAACTAATCTTCCATAGAGGTGACATTCAGTAACCTTCGCGAAGTCAATGCTTGTCTCTGTGTGATTTTTTCCTTAGGATGTATCTGAAGAGTCGAGTCTACATCAAGCCGACGACAATTACACTATTGGAAGAAAATATCTGCCATGAAGTTGAAAAAAATTAACAAAAAACATGTTGACAAGTTTTTCAAAACCTTTGGGATAAGTTAGAGGAGTGCCAACGCCGCGATGGACATCATCTTGACGATTTGATCTTTATGACATAATTTGCATGAATTATTTTTGCTATAAATAAATAACATTTTGATTAAGACTGGACGTTTCATTTTTATGTACCTATAACAAGTAGATTCCTCTTTGACCCACCGACATATGTTCATATATATATATATATATATATATATATATATATATATATATATATATATATATATATATATATATACATATATATATTAATATATATATACACATATATATGTATATATATATATATATTAATATATAAAAGATTGCGTCGTTTGTTTCATAAAGGCATACATTTTACTACGGTTATTTTGATATATATATATATATATATATATATATACATATATATATATATATATATATATATATATATATATATATATAGAAAGAGAGAGAGAGAGATAATTATGATTTTACCTCAAATTAATCTATCGTGTGCAGCGAGGGTCTGAGGGACCCATGCTTTTTGAGCGCCAAACCAATGGGTTTACGGCTCGCGTTTCTAGCATTGCTGGAGCGTTGCTTGGTGAGGAGATTCTCATGTGTTGAGCGTTTTACCCCCTCCAGGGGGTAGATTCTTGATGTTGGGCCAGCGGAGCTCCAGGTCGACCAGTGAAGGCCGACCTCTTACTGGCCCTCGGGGGGGGAGGGCTGACGCCAGGTCACTGACCGTCGTCCACGTCGCGCTGCGCCACCAGCAGGCTAGGCCGCTGGTATCTGCAGTGCTCGGCGACGAGGTCGTTGTTTCCCAGTCCGCGGACTAGGGCGTTGTCGCTGGACCTCGCCCGTCCGTACAACCGGCTAGCCTGTCCTCGGACAAACTCGTCGATTGTAGGGAGGCGGAGGTCCCGGTGAAGAGTGGTGTTCCTCACCAGGTAGTGCGCGTCGGTGATGAGGCGCATGACCCGGTTTTGGAACACCTGTAGCCGCTTGATGTTGGAAGGGTTGTAAGCCCAGGCGGAGCTCGCATACGTCACAATCGGCCGAATGCAGCTGAGGTAGAGCAGACGCTTACTTCTCAGCGACAGTTTCGACTTCCTGTTCAGCAGCGGGTACAGCCTGCAGAGCTGGCCCTGAGCCTTCGCCAGCACGTACGAGACGTGCTTGTTGAAAGTCAGGCACCGATCGAGCATGACCCCTAGGTACTTGGCCTCGCTCGACCACCCGATACGCGAACCGCAGAACTCGAGAGGCTCGGGTTCGCGCTTCGCGCATCTGGGCGGGCGAAACATGACCGCCACCGTCTTCTGCGTGTTCACCCTCACCCTCCACGTACGATAGTACGTTTCGAGCTCAGACAGGTGCACCTGCAGCTTACGGTGGATGACTTTCGGTTGCCATGATTGCACAATTACCGCGGTGTCGTCCGCAAAGAGCGCCATGGACTGATCCCTCGGCACGTCGTTGACGTACAAATTGAACAGTACAGGACCCACTACGCTTCCCTGCGGGACACCGGCCGCTATTGGTCGGACGCTAGACCGCTCCCCGTCAACACTCACGTAAAAGGACCGACCGTCAAGATATGACGCCACCAGGTGGATCATACTATCGGGGAAGCCCAAATACACGAGCTTGTACAGGAGGCCGGCATGCCAGACCTTGTCGAATGCTTTTTCAATATCCAGAAACACGACACCAGTGGCGCGATTCTCATTGAAGCCGCGGGTCACGCGTTCCGTGAGACGGACAAGCTGCTGCGTCGTCTCGTGACCAGCGCGAAATCCGAACTGCTCGTCGATGATGAGTCCGCGGGCGGACACAACATCGAGCATCCTCTTGAGCAGGGTTCTCTCGAACACCTTACTCACGGAGGAGAGCAGGGAAATCGGTCGATAGTTCACGGGATTTTTCAACGACTTGCCCGGCTTTGGCACTGCGATGACTTTCGCAAGTTTCCAGCGGAGGGGGAAGTGGCCGGTCTGATAGATCCCGTTGAAGATCTTCGCCAGCAACACAAGAGCCCTCCCAGGAAGACGTTTCAGTGCAGCATTCCCGACTTCATCGTCTCCTGCTGCCTTTTTAATTGCGAGTGCGCTAATCACCCCGGCGACGTCCCCGGGTGTCAGAAAGTCAGGCGAGTGAGCCGGTGGCATGGCGAGGTATCGACGAACGAATGCCTCGACATACTCGGCGCTCTCGGGGACACCCGGGGGATCAGTCGTAAACTGAGCCTCCAGGCTGTCCGCGAGAACGTCGGCCTTCTCCTGAGGGTCGGTGGCAACGCTACCGTCATCCCTTTCTAGCGCAACGCACCTGGATCGGCCCTTGGTCAACCGACGCGTACATGCCCACAGCGACGAATCGTCTGTGGACATGGCCATCGTCTCGTCGAACCAAGTGCTATCCCTGTGCTTAACTACCTCCTCCCTGACCTCGCGGCCAAGGCGGTTTAGTAGCTTGCGGTCGTCCGGGTGGCGAAAACGCTGCCATCGCTTCCTGATCCGGTTCTTCCTCCGGATTAACTCGCGCACATCGTGCGGTAGCTGGCGGTATGGTGGCAATCGCCGAGTTTGAATTCGGCTCTCGGTGATCGCGTCGCGAACAGCACTGTGTAAGTGGTCCAAAGCGCTCTCTACCTCCGCCACGGAGCCGATGTGGTCACGGAGGTTAATCCGCGCCTCGACTCGCTCGCTGTAGCTATCCCAGTCAATCCGAGTGCCTCAAATTAACAATACAGAAAAATACGACTTAAAACAAACGACGCAATCTGACTGTGAAAGTGATTGTATAAACATACCAACATATATATATATATAAATATATATATATATACATATGTATATATATATATATATATATATATATATATATATATATATATATATATATATATATACATATAATAATAGAATGGTTAATATATACGAAACGAACGGAGTGAGCAGTGGCGGTGCCTCCGAGATCAGCCTGCGTAGCGACTAGTGGGTGGAGCGCCCAGTAGTAAAAAATATTTAGTTGTCTCCAATGATTTGATTTAATTGCTTTAATTTCAATTCATTCTTCACTCATTTTACTACTGAAATTACGTCAATTAATTGGAGTTTTTTAGTTTAGTTGTACGATTGGTTCGTCTAATGAAATTTTTTACTGGTCGATCACTGAACTGTCAATTTGTACATGCATCTCATTAACTATAACTACGCAACGTAGTTGGCTCAGCACAATAATTTTTTTTCACTTGGTTATCTCAACGGAAGGACATTCGTCTTAAGTACAAATATTTTATCCAAATAAATATCAGCCAACTACCTTGCATTGTTGGGTCCACTTTTTTTTACAGTATAATTATTTTTTTTTAGTACAGATGACAATAGTAACAGTTCCTTCTCTACTGCGTTATCTTGCGAAACTCCAGCTTCTACTGAACAACGCTCGATCATTTCCTGCCAGCTGTTCAGAGGGCCTGTCATTTTGATGGTAGAGCCAATGTAAATAATTTTCAGAGGAAATCATCGGTGTGCCAAACCTGTCGTCACTTGGAGTTAAAAAGAGACTTGAGATATTAGATCATATTAACAATTCATTTCAACGACAAATACTTTCACAAACAGTGATCTCATAAACAATAACTAGAAGATGCAATTTTTAAATATGGTTTTGTAACAGAGCATTTATATTTATTTGTTCTATTCAATAACAGAACGATGCACAAAATGACATAAATTCAAAAAACTAAGTAATTCCATTCCTCTAATAGTAAAAAAAAAATCATGTTCATATTTTTCGATTACTTTAAGCGGCCTGTGCCAGACCTGTCGATTTGTATAAGTTATAAAGTAGTACGTGGAAATATTTTGATCATATGATCATTGTCAGGAGAACAAATCGACCAAGTGAGCGTTGCACAGCATAGTTGCGTGTGCTACATTGTTTGTTCTTGGCATATCATTATATACAGTTCAAGTAGCAATGCATATGTGAGGGAAAATACCGTACACACGTACATTAACTGGCTACCTCATTCACACACACGATTTTACGTATGTTTCCAGAATGTTGCGTCAAAGTACGCGACTCAAATGCTTCGTCCAAAAGTAGTGATGTGCATAAACATGAAGTAAAATTAATAACAAACTGAGGATCTCAAATGTGTGTTCCCAAATAGTGTGCTAGCGAATGACAATTGTACATTTTTCTCATTATAGACGTGCTAAGATTTTCAACTGGTCTGAAAGAGGCGTGACGTGAAAAAAAAATGAAAAATGGCTTTATCAAAATCAAAAAGAACTGCTGCCTACGGATAGAATTTATTTTGTATTAATAGAAATGAAGAAGTTACAGTAAATGGATTTTCGATTACGGGCAGAAGTTAAAATTTAAAATGTTATACGGCACTCAGCTCAGTTTTAGGTTATTAATACCAAAAACTTGTAGAGTATTATACGAGGTTGGTTGATTGGTTATTGGGATTTTAGGGCGCATCGACAACTGAGGTCTTTAGCGGTCGAACACAACTTAATAGAAAAGTACGTATAAGAAAGTTTCAATTTATTGATAAGAGTTATATTATAACTCTTTTAAACAAAAAGAAAACATATTTTATCTCTATATATAAAAAAAAACTTTCATAAAATTTCACAAAAATAATTTTTTGCAGAGATTTTGAATATAAATTACTATTTACGATGATATCCTCAGTTACACATTTTCACAAATAATTACGACAGCAGTACTATAGTAATTAGAAGACGAATAGAGTAGAATAACTACTTTATTGATATTACAATACAAGGTTTACAAGGTTACAAAGTTTGCATAATGTGTGTTTAATAATGTGTTGTGTTCGTTGCCTCACCTTGGAATAAAAACCATTTTGTCCGTAGTGAGTGAATTTTTGTGTTTGTGTTGAGTTTTTTATTTCTGTATTGTGTGCACGACCGGAAATTTTCAAAACCAGACTATGTAATTGTAAGGTATTGTGTGACTACAAAAAACAAGCATGTTGCCAATATATCTGCGAAACACACTCACTAGCATTCAACAGCGAGAATGATTATATATATATATATATATATATATATATATATATATATATATATATATATATATATCGAGAATGTGCAAATATATGCGATACCAGCGTGGGAGAAGCTCCCTGGATGTCGGCGTGCGTAACGAATAGGGCACAGATCACCTAGTTTATAAAATTATTAATAAATTTAAAAGTAATGAAAAATTTGTATGATTAAATAGAACTAAGTGAAGGTAATAGTTGAGTTTAAGGACTTTAGTGAAAACGCACATTAAAAATTCAAATATTTTGCTAAATTAAGTAATTACAATGTAAAACGTGATAAAAACACTGAATAATCATTTGCATAATACATTTTTCTACATTTAAAAGCGAAAAACTTTGTGTAAAAAATTTAATGAAACTAAACATTCGCTTAACTCGTCTGTTATTAATCTGCGCACGAAACCATATGCATAGGCATTCGTTGTGGTGAGATCATATGCATGTAAATTAGTGACGCTTTTAAAATCAACGTTTTAACTAGTAAATATATATCCTGATATATAAAATAAAAAATAGACTACCTACTAAGTTATAAAAACGTCATTTGTTTATACGCATATAAACGCGCCATAACGAATGCGCCGCGCGAAATAATGACATGCGAATCACATGAATATGTGGTTTCATTAAAGTTCTTAGGTGAACTTTTTCGCTTTTAAATGTAGCAAAATGTATTTTACAATTGATTATTTGGTGCTTTTACCGGTAATTCTTCAATGGAAAAGCGTTTTTGAGATTAAAAAAGCCTTTTTTGCGATAAAAAAAGATCATTTTTGCAGTTCGTACCTTCTGTCAGTCAGTAATTTTTTTTACTGTTTTTTCATATTATTTATTGCAAAGTCCTTGCTGCCCCGACTTAAAATCACGTTTTACAGTATAACCAATCAATTTAGCAAGAAATTTGAATTTTTAAAGTACGTTTTCACAAAAGCCTTTAAACTGAACTATTACCTAAGTGAATAATTCTTGTCGTATGTGCATTCATCATCAGTTCAATTAAATGCAATCGATTAACAAGTGAGCATCAGATATTATTTACAAGTATGTTATTTTGTACTCGCCTTTAATAATATTATTATCACATTTTTATTAATATGATTAGCAAACTATCTTGATAAGTTCAATCTGAATAACTCGTCATTTATTCATCCATCGTATCTGAAATTAATTAGTACATTGATAGGTAACACAAGTTGGCATCCGACGTCATATGGAAGTTGATGAGAATGAATTTACCTTTAATTAAACAATTATTACATGAATGTCAATTAAGTCGGAAATATATTTTGATAAACTTAGTCTGACTTATTCTTTTCATTTATTCATTAATCATAACTGCAATTAAATATAGTATTTATTACTTGTCGATAATAAATACTAGGACAATAAATATTCACACATTCTCTAGTTTGTGATAAATATGAATTCCTACTTCATTAGATTGTTATTAGATGATTTCCAATTTAATTAGAAATGTATATTGATAAGTTTAATCTGAATAACTTCTGATGTTTGTACCTCCATCTGTCATTTGCAATCACATAAGATATTAATAATTGATAAGTGGGCATCAGACATTTCCGTCAACTGTATGTTTATGAATTTATCCTTATTTAGAATGTTACGATATTATTGTCACTTTATTTGGACAAATATATTTATAAGTCTTATCTTAATTGCTCTTGACAATTGTACATCCACCATAATTGCAATTAAACATAATATTGATAAAAAAAAACAAGTAGGCTCAGACATATTAACGCTTTTGATTGTTTCTATCCTTAATTAGATTGTTGTTACATGATTTCCTGTTCAATTAAGAATATATTTTGATATGTTAAATTTCTTGTCATTTATCATAAATACAATTAAATATAACATTGATAATTGACAAGTGGGTATCAGTCATTATATAGAAGTTTATTTATGAATCACACGTAGAAGTTTGTGATTATGAATTATACTTGACACGAGATACTTTATTCATGTTGCAAACCGTATACAGTAGATAAAAAGTCCACATGCAACCGTCTTTATGGTAAATACTGTAAATGGCTTGTCTTATCATACGTCCATTCGCGGAATTGAGTCGCATAAATTGTCGTTTCGGATTATTTTTGCGAAACATTGTTGGTCGGTCGGTTGATTATTTGTAATTCAAGGACGCGCCGAAAACTAAAGTTTCATGCATAGATAAAGACTGTGCTGTTCGTGGTGTATTTCAAAGATATACTTTATCTATGGTGTCTTTCATGACAGCAATGTGCTTCTGCAGTCATTTCCCGTCGGCGAGCGTTCCTCATCATCGCTATTATAATCCATTCTTCTGTCGATGGTGGGGCCCGAAGAAATAAACGTGTTACAGTTAATACACTTTTATTTACTGACTGTAATTGTGATGACAATCGTGTGTATGAAAAAGTGAGGTTAGTTGTCCCGCAGCCGAAGTCATCGAATGAGAAATGTGATTTTCTTGTCGTCGAGATCGTCCGTAAGTGGTACGTTTATCTGTGTTCGTTTATTTTTATCATCGTTGCATTTGAGTTATTTTGGCCATTATACACGAGTAATATTCGTTTTCGCCTCATAGTCGACTCGGCTGATTTTTTAATTATGTTTCCAGAAAAAGACTTACGGTTCAACTATCTCGACACAGCATCTCGGAAGATGTGTAAGAATTTGTTCCGTACGAATGATAGCATAAGTCACGCGTTAGGCACTGGAATCGACGGCAGTGATCGCTGGATTCTTATTGGATCGTTTGCACAGATAGATTTTACGATGGTGTACGCTACTATTCTGAAATCAAAACGTGTTGCGACGAGTCTGCAAATGCGGATTTTTTGTTGGCTCGGTGCTGAAGTTTACTCATAGATTCTAAATCGTAAGTCGTCTGTTTTCGATTATAATTTTGACGAAATCATATCTATACATGTACGGCTATCTCGATCATCTTCGTACAGAAGAAAGCCATCGATCACAGAGGATGTACGTATCATTAGATTTGAATATTCTTATTCGTTTTTTTTTAAAGTGTTCCGTGTAACGATAAGTTAGTTTAGACATTAAATGATTTCAAATATTAATTAACGACAAGTATTCGTACAGAACAAATTCGTGTGAATACAGTCTGTATGTTTTACTAATATGACAAAATGTCATAGCTAATACTCTATTGTGAAGCTTTTGCTTCTAATAATTACTTAAGTTTACGTGTTTGGTATCAATTACACTTTTTGGTGACTTTCAAGGCCGACATTTACCCATTCATCATGTGCCGTTACTTCTGGCACATCGCATGAGCTTATTTCCTCTCTTGTCAAAAACTGTGATTGTTTGTGAACCACTTTTTATTATTATTGTCGGTGGTGATTTTGCAATCATTTCATTGTCTGCCTCCGGTTTCATCTTCGACTTGTGTGAAGCACACAGCGGAAAAAACTATAAATTTGCGGTGAGCGTGCATCCAGGCCGGTGTAACATTGCCCTCACAGGCGTTTTGGTTCTTTGCTGTCTGAACTCAGTCTAAGTTGCAGCGAATCGTCCAGTGATTCTCCGAAAATCCCTGATTGAAACGTAATGGATTTTTCAGATACACAGACCACGAGACTGTGTTCATAATTCATGATCGAGGAGGGAACTAGTGCATCTCTGTTCGATAGAGGAAAAATTACAGTCGAAGTATACGATTGTAAAATAATCCACCGATGCCAAAGATCCGAATTCCCATCTGTGTGCTCGCCGGTCATCGGTAATTCTTAACATCGAACACTATGTTTCATCGCCGACATGAACTCCCTGTGATCGCACTCGATCAGAGATGTTCATGTGTTCCTTAAGTCGTGAGCTGTGAATTTTCCTTGAAGATCTTCGTGAAAAGGTATGTACGATCCTTTTTGTATTTAAATCGAGTCCGGTTATACATCGCAGAGTTTCATATTGCTCTGATTTCATATGAAAGTATTGTTGTTCTTTATAGGAGGAAGGATTCGTTATCTGCCTACGGTGACATGACACCTCGGACGAAGGCATACGAATACGGTTCGCTCTGGATGCTGACTTCGATGGAGCTCATGTCACGAACGGAAGCCTGTATCGGCGATCGCAGTCATTACAGCGATTTGTACGATGGACGCAGAATCAGGAACGTGTGCTAGTGACAGGTCGGTGAAAACAATTAATACACTCGTCTGTTGCTGGATATTCAAGAGGTCTATTCTCTACTCTCGACCATCGCAAAGTCTGCTCGGTTCTGTAGACCGTGCTTTTATAATTGTAATAAGTCGCTACGTGTGTCCAATTAAAATAATAGACTCGCTGTTATTAAAATGACACATGTTGGTATTGACGGAGGGTGGCGGAGCCGGGGAGGGGGAAAAGGTGCTAAAAAAATTTTGACATTTTTAGATTGATTAGGCATTCTTTTATTGTAAACAAAATAAAAATTACAAATTTGTCAGTTACAAGAAACAATATATTAATTTAGTTTAGCCACATTATTCAATGTTATCGGTTCTATCTATGAAAACACATCCGATGGAAGAATACAAATCATCAATCTGTCGTGAATGGTGACTGATAATCGAAAATTATGCTGGTGATTCTGTGCATAATTTTTATTTCATATCGTATATTCAAATCATTTGGTAAAGTATTTCGTCCACACAAATGTACGAATACCGCGGTATACATGAATTTGTAGAGGTGTTATTATTTTTGATGACATATTTTTGTTATTATATCTGTTTCTTCTATATTGCGATACCTTTGAGCTTGGAGCTAGGAAGAACATGATTGTCTTTTGCTAAGGCATAGAGAAACTTTACGCTCACTACGTATCCAATCAGTGCGCATTTGGTATTTTTTGGTACTACATGCAGCACGTCTTCTTGTAGACCTTTCATGTTTTCAGACACGTTAAACGTTCAGCAGAACAGGTCGGTAGGACATTGGTTCATGACACATCTCAGTGGCGTACCGAAATTCGGAACAGCGGTGATTGGTTACATACGGGCTAGGAAAAAAGTACTCGAGACATTAGATCTTATTGTCATGTCACCCTTGCAATTCTCGTGCGAACGTCGCATAGCATGGTCTTTGATACGCTAATATTATTTATTTTGTACCGTTTTCCGATGATTGTGGCAAGAGATACATGTTTTATAAAACTGTTTTCGTCATCTGAAGTACGTATTGTATTTTTTTGACATTTGTTAAAATTTCATGTAATTATTATATCTGGTTATAAATTATTTTAGTCGCTTGAAACGAACATTTCTTAAGATTTATTCGATATCAGCTAGTTTTTCATGCACGTGATTTTCAAAATATGTTTTCTAGAACATGTAATATAGACTTTTTAACAATCGTACTGCCAATCTTGTCGGCACTTACAAAATTTCCTTTGAAGCATTCTATTAAATCATATCCATTCTACAAAATCATACTGGGTTTACTGCAATTGACAGGTTTAGGACGGGAGATGATATGCGTTGCTTCGTAACACTGCCTTTATATATTTTTCTTTATTTTTCACACAAACATGCTTCAGAGTACAGATATGTTTTTTCCTTTTAAAATTTTTTTTGCTTCCTTGTTTGGTACTCATTTCGATTGAGTTTTTTTTGAGTGTGCCAATTTCTGGTGGCTCCTCCATACGCGAATGTACGCGAATAAAGAATGGATTGAGTAAAAGTTCAAAAGAATACAAACTTTATTATACAATTTACAATGATTAAATAATAAAACAACAGGGTAGATATGGTAAAGAATGGAAGAGTGAATACTGCAGCAGAGCACGGCGTCATCACTACAGCCTATCTCGCGGTTCGGTGATGATGTACTGTACTACACGTGCACTGGCGGGGGGTCGTGGCCACCCCCCGTACGTAAAAATGCTCGATCAGTCCGAACAGTTCACTTTGCCGGAGGGAAGGAAGGTAGTGTTGCACATGGCCCGATCGTGCAAGGATGGGAATAGACCAGTCTTAAATTTACTGGCTATTCGTGATTCTCAACTTCCGAACAGCTTTATATCTTATTGCGCATTGGAAACTGCTATGATGCATCCTTGTTGCTAGCCGTGATGGTTCCGATGCACGCCGTGACCACCTGTTCTCATCTCCCTTTCTCTTACAGCGTGTCATGGAATGTATCTCAGTCTTCAGTTCTTGTTGACGCTGAGATCATCCTGTCCACACGTGCTCCAGCGATGCCGAGTGCATGCCACATGGCGGTGCATCGAAGGCTTTGTTTTACAGTCTCAAAGGTTTACGGACTCAGCGGAAAGGAGGGTATTAGTGTGCACTGGTCGGTCGTGCATGGATGGGAAAAACATGCACGAAATATGTGGTCCATTCGGAATTACAAGAATCCCGAACAATTATGTACGGATAATAGTTAGTTGTTGTATTTGACTCTACTTTCAAGCATAGCATTGTCGTAGTAATCTCGTTTAATGGCAGTACAGTCCGAAATGTTCGATTGTTTTGTAAGCCGTATTTCGTGTCAACTGTTAAACCTCCCGTGTAGAATAGATTAACCACTGTCATCATTGAACGTCAGGATCAAACGATGCGGCAGAATTAACGCCACAGTAACGTTCTTACCTGATGTCGATGCAAGTTCATGTTCTAATAGATATAGTAAGTTTATTGAATTGAATGACGTGTCATAGTGACTATTGTGTGTGGTTTACTAAGGTAGATAGCTTCTTTCAGCTTGTTTGATGGTCTACCGGAAATTGATAATCTTGTGTTTTATGAATCGTGTTACAGTCGCAATCGTGTTTAAGTAATTGCTGTTTCTCAGACTGTTTAAACGTGAGGTATTTTGAATTCTTGTCACACGGCACTTCTTCGACACTGTGGATCGATGAAGGTTACCCGCTTTACCGATCTTGAGACCTCGTTAGACGTCAGGATTTTTACGTCCGGATAGAATTCCTATAGTAGAATGGCGGCATTTGTGACTATTCTGTGCGAAATATTTAAGATTTTACTAAATCATCGACTAAAGTTACGTCGACTCCATCGAAGGTATTCTTATAATTACCTGTAATGTGTTTTAGTTTGAATTTATTTTGAAAGAGTGCTACTCTCATTTGAAGTAGATTGGAATTATCGTCGATGTTCTCCTCCGCACGGCACAATTCTTTGCGAATTTCTATGCCTTTTGCATATCTAAATCTGATTCGAACTCTGTTCGACGCTCCGAGATATGGTTTTCGTTTATTCCGTACGCTCCGATGAATTAAAATTCTTCAAGAATTTCCAATTCCTCATTTCTGCAGGGTATATGCAATGTGCACGTTTATAATCGTTCAATTCCGTATTTGTCTTTTCTGGAGACAATTTAAAACACCTTTCATATGATAGTATAATAATTATGTGACTAACAGTCAATTATTTTAAAAGAAACCACTTAATCATTGAATGAGATGTGCAACATTTGTTCCGTGTTTATTTCTCAAATCAGTTACAGTTATTGAATTGTCACTTTCAGACGATTTTCGAACTATACTCGTAACAGTTTCTTCGTCACTGGATATATCTATGTATAATACTGTTACGAGTTTCGTGCTCATGTAGATTATTAGAATGGTTTTCTTTTAAAATGGTTTTGTTTGGAAAAAAATTTTTTCTCTAGAGATCTATTATCGTTTTTAGACATAATGTTGTTTTTAAACATTTCGGACGAATTTAAATTATGTTTGAGATCTATGTTTGCCGACAAATTGTCAGAATAGCAGGTTTTGCTAAATAAAGTTATCTTTACTTCCACTTCTAGCAGAAGTTGATTTCATTGTTGTGCTTGATGGTCCTAGAAATCTCGAGGATTGATATTTATTAGTTTTTTTTTTCATGAATACTTTTTTCTATTCTCGAAATCAAGTAAATTCAAATTACAATCTTCGGGTAGTATTTGACCATCGCTAGGACGTCCCCGAATAAATCTTCTAATTGGTTTCGATACAGATGGTAACGGTAAAGTAGATTTACATAGGAACATTTTCATGTTTGACGCTTGCTTGGCTTTGTAGAACTTCTTTTTAATCATTTTTAACGATTTATCAATAACTTTCTTTACACAAGAAATTGTTTGATGGTTTTACAAAATTCACAAGATGTATTACTAATAATGTTTTAATAAAATCACTACGGATAGATTATATTAATAAAAAATGTGTGTGTGAAGCCACACGCGGTGGAACTGAAACTTCCGAGCTTGTTCGCGCTCTTTCTGTGGTTCGATTCGGCGGACCACGGTTGTACGCGAATAAAGAAAGGATTGAGTAAAAGTGCAAAAGAATACAAACTTTATTATACAATTTACAATGATTAAATGATAACACAACAGGGTAGATATGGTAAAGAATGGAAGAGTGAATACTGCAGCGGAGCACGGCGTCGTCACTGCAGTCTGTCTCGCGATTCGGTGATATACTGTCCTACACGTGCACTGGCGAGGGGTCTTGGCGACCGTACATAAAAATGCACGGTCAGTCCGAACAGTTCACTTTGCCGGAGGGAAGGAAAATAGTGTTACACACGGCCCGACCGTGCAGGGATGGGAATAGACCAGTATTAAATTTACTGGCTATGTGTGATTCTCAGAATCCCGAACAGTTTTCTATCTTATTGCGCATTGGAAACTGCTGTGATGATGCATCCGTGATGGTTCCGATGCACGCCGTGATCACCTGTTCGCATCTCCCTTTCTTTTACAGCGTATCATGGAATGCACCTCAGTCTTCAGTTCTTTTTGACGCTGAGATCATCCGGTCCACACGTGCTCCAGCGATGCCGAGTGCATGCCACATGGCGGTGCATCGAAGGCTTTGTTTTACAGTCGAAAGGTTTACGGACTGACAGCG
Organism: Acanthacorydalis orientalis; assembly: GCA_034766995.1. Taxonomy (NCBI): domain Eukaryota; kingdom Metazoa; phylum Arthropoda; class Insecta; order Megaloptera; family Corydalidae; genus Acanthacorydalis; species Acanthacorydalis orientalis. The sequence continues at coordinate 3,495,740 of CM068324.1, forward strand.
GGAAGGAGGGTATGAGTGTACACTGGTCGATCGTGAAAGATGGGAAAAATTATTGGCACGAATAATGTAGCGATCGTAGCATTTTCTTTATGAAAAAAGATTGTTTATTTTAAATGAAATTGAAAAAACATATCATTCAAAGTATTGTCCATCGTTAGCCACTACTTTTTCCCATCTTTCGGGTAGGAGACGAATACCACGTCGGAAGAACGCCTCTAGATGCAATCCACGAATCAACCCATTTTTTGCAATCTTCATAAGAAGTGAGCTTCTGCCCAGACAGGCCATGACTCATCGATCGAAACGAGTGGTAATCAGAAGGAGCAATATCTGGAGAATACGGCGGGTAGGGTAGGACTTCCCATTTGAGCGTTTTCAAGTACGTTTTGACCGGTTTTGCGACGTGCGGACGAGCATTGTCGTGCCTTTTAAAGTATTCCGGCCGTTTTTCCTTCAATGCACGGCTCGAGCGCATCAATTGTAGTCGGTAGCGATCCCCAGTGATGGTTTCATTCGGTTTGAGCAACTCATAGTAGATCACACTCTTATGATCCCACCAAATACAGAACATGAGCTTGGATCCATGGACATTTGGCTTCGCCGCTGGTGTTGATGGTTGGCCGGGCTTAACCCATGACTGTCTGCGCTTGGTATTGTAATTGCTCCACTTTTCATCGCCCGTGACAATTCGATGAAAAAATCTCTTCTTTTTCTCCCGTTGAAGCATCAGTTCACAGGTAGAAAAACGCCTTTCAACCTCCCTCGGTTTCAATTCGTATGAGACACAATTTCCTTGCTTTTGGATCATTCCCATGACTTTAAGGCGTTTTCGTACCGTTGTCAAGTCAACTCCCAACGGTTCAGACAATTCTTGAAGTGTTTGACATGGGTCTTCATTAAGCAATGTCTCCAGTTCTTCATTGTCGAACTTTTTCGGCTGTCCAGGTCGTTCCTTGTTTTCCGAGTCGAAATCACCACTTTTAAAACGTGCAAACTACTTCCGACACGTTTGCTCAGCTAGAGCATGGTCACCATAAACTTCCACTAAAATGCGCTGACTTTCGGCAGCACTTTTTTCTTGTTAAGGTAATGAAGTAAAACTCCCCGCATAAACGATTTATCCGGCATGAAATTCGACATATTCGATAAAATACAAAGTGTTGTTATTTACGCTAATTATATTTCGAGATTGGCAATTTAAGTTTTTAAAAAGCTTAAACTGACTTGAAGACACAAGTCTATCGTCTGCTCACAACAGTTTACTAATTTAGACTTCGCTTTATTTGAATTCGCAAAAGGTTTTTATAGTTTTTACAATAAGATTACAATACAGGAAATACATTGTTCTTAATTTAGAACATGTCCTAATATAAACAGATTAGCTTAAACAATAACATGTTTTGTATATATTAAAGAAATTAGATAATCTTATCAATAATGTGTTGGCGTTGTCTTCCGGGTATTGGTACGTAACTCCTCCATCTTTTTAGAAATGAGTTCGTAGTTGCAACGACTTATTTCTTAGCTAGCTAGATGATTATGTCGTTCGATTCTGGAATGTTGTCTTGTTGATTTTTTCTTCTTCTTTTAATTAGTGACTTTAAAAGGAAATACATGCATATGAAAGTCAGTATCGCGTAGAGTATTATCGTCCAATCACTAAGTTTGTTAAAGTGCACTGGCACATCAGTAATTTGATTAATTTTGTCTCTTTGTTCAACTAGATTATTTTGAATATTATTTAAACCTTGATAGTGTATTGGGTTAATTTTTAATAGTTCAAAATTTATTTTATTATTGGTTTTGAGTTTATTTTCGATATTAATATTTGGTAATTCTATTAGTTTTAAATTTGTTTTTGATTTATGATAATTTCTAATGATTATATTATTAATATATATTTCACAATCTTTGTCTTCCAAAACATACGTTCCTTTGAGGGGAATGTTGTCTTTCAGGCGTTCAAAATGTTGAACTGCTATTGTTACCTGGGGTGCGATTATCATCCATGCTCCAGTTTCTAAATTTTTTATTTTTGTCTCGTTTACTTCTAATGAATCTTATTGACAATTATTATTAGTTGAGTACCTTAACATTTGTATCTCACAGGGATTATTATACTTGATGTGTTCAATATTAGTTTCATAGCACAGGTATTTTTTGTTAATTATTTGTTTGCATTTTGTTTCTGAATATACGTAATATCGCTCATTTAGGATTAGGTATTTGGATTGAGGTATGATTATTTTGTATTCGTTTTTTATAAACATAGGTAGGGGATATAATCGATAATAATCGTAATTCTCAGTTTGCACTATCGGGCCTTCTATTATAAAATTTACTTGATTATTGTTACTATAACTTTTGATCTTTATTATTCTTTCATACAGTAAGATATTTTCTAATATAGGGTCGAAAGGTAGTTTTGTGTGTTTTAAATAAGGTTTTATATTTTTAATTTCGTTCAGAAGTTCCTCAGATTTTGCTATTAAATCATGAAAAGTATTTAATTTTGAAAATGTTATCGCTATTTCTATTTTTTCCAGAATGTCATATATTAATTGATATGTAGTTAGTATTTGCGACGATACCATGTGTAGCTGTAGGTATTGGAAGTTGTCCATACTGCGTAATTTAATCGTCTGAATTATCAGTTCTACCTGTTTGATTTTAGATTCGAGAGTGAATTCATTATGCATTAATGTACTAGTTATATTCTTGAAATTTTGAATAGATTTGTGCATTAGTGTCGTTTGATCACTAGCTATTGTTTTTAATTTAATTTGATTATCAGAGAGATCTTTAATTACCTTATTATATCTTTTAGCGTCCTCTTGGTCTAAATTTCCTGTTATTATTTTTATGATTGAACCTAAGGGATCTTCAATTCCTCTTTTAGTTCTTTTATTTGAAAAAGGATTTATTTGGTTTATCTGAGAGGTTATTTTATTATCTAGAACTGAGATAAGATTGAATGTGTTGTAGAATTCATTTTTGTATTGTGTGTAGTTTTCTAGTTGTACTGTAATACGATTTGTTTTTTGTTTTATTGTTTGAAACTGATTGATTATACTAGTTATATCGAAGATTTGTATAAATGACCAATAGTCTACAATATTTTGTGCATTTCCTAGTTTTAGAGGTAAAAGGCCAGGATTGTTATTGATTTTGTGAAATATTGTTTGTTCAGGTTCCGTTCGTGCATGGCTGATCAATCTGAAACAGTAGGAATTCGCAATTCTTTTACATGAATTATTTCAGAATTGTTGTTTAATTCATTTACTATTTCAACGTTATTATTATCTAAAATTTTAATTATTTTGAACGGTCCTTTAAATTTATTTTCTTTCTTGTTTCTTTTATTAGTGACTTTATATACTAATTGATTTAATTTAAATTGATATTGCAGGGGTCCTTTAATATTTCTTTTCTCTAAAATTTTTTGTTTATTTTCCTGTGTTCGCGTAGTTATTTGTTTGTACAAGTCTTCAACTTTGTTTTTCTGATTTGGTACATAGCTTGAATGAAAAGTAGTGTTAATTAAATTAGAGGGATCTCTAGAATCGGTGTGTCCTAGTGTTAATTCTAATGGGGTAAATTTAGTAACAATGTATGGTGCTGTTATAAGCGATTATAGCATATTTCATTAATATTGCGGTATTGTGATCTTTATGTTTCATTTTTAGTATTCGGAGGTGTTCTATTAAAGTCGAATGGAATCTTTCAACCGGCGAATTAGATTCGTAGTGAAATGGGGTTGTAAAATGTACATCGATTTCATGATTTTTTAATAGTTCTGTTAGAGTTTCATTTTTGAATTCTCTACCATTATCTAATGTGATTTTCTCCGGTGTGCCGTAAAATGAAAAATAATGAATCAGGGCATTTCATATCTCAATCGAAGTTTTTGCTTGGATTAATATAGCTTGTCCCAGTTTAGTAAAAGCGTCTAAAACTGATAAAAATATATGGCTGTCATAAGTGAAAGTGTCAATGTGTAGGACCTGGAAAGGTTTACTCATTGTTTCTGTTAAAGCAATGGGTGAGTATGGTTTATTTCTAGCGTATTTGGCTGTTAAGCAAGCATGGCAATGATTAATAAAATTAATAGTGTCTGTCTTCATTGTGTACCAGTAGTAATTCCTTTTTAGATGTTCTAGAGTCTCGTTTATTCCTCGGTGGTTAGTTTTACCTTCGTGTTGATGTCTAATCAGCATAATTTGTTCGACGATATCTTTGATAGTATTAACCATTTTACTACATTGAATTATATTTGAATTTTGAAAATGTTTGATATAAACTTTATTAAAGTCTGGATACATCGTTTCGTCAAGAAAATGAATGGAAAGTTTTGTCAGGAGTAGTGTATTCTCTGAATAATTGTAATATGAGTTTTTCATTTGATTTGGGTATCTTTACCATTAAAATTTTTTGATTATCAAGATTTTCTCTTTTTTTACTTCTAAATTGTTGTGTGGGTTTTTCAAAATTATGATTTGATTTTTTTTTGTTGTTAATTATTTCGTCTAAAATGGGAATTCCGTTATTTAAATTATCATTATTTACAGAGTGATTTGTTGATTTGTCCGAGTTCTCTATAGGTATATTGTCAGGGGGTTTAATTTGTATGTTTTCTATAATTTTTATATCAGAATGTTTTTTAGGTTTTAATTCATCAATTTTGATTATTTCTGAATCGGGAATAGGGTTTTCATCTAAATTTTTGAGGTATTCTAAAATATCTTGGTTTACTTCTCCGGGATTGTTTTGTGTACTTTCGGTCTCTATAGCATTTATCTGAATTCTAGATAGAGCATCGACATTTGTATTTAATTTTCCTTTTTTATATATGATTTTATAATCAAATTCTTCTAGTCTCAAGCGCCATCTGACTAATTTGCTGTTAGGCTCCTTTAAGTTAAATAGCCACACGAGAGGTCTTTCATCGGTATAGATTATAAATTGTCGTCCGTATAAATAAGGTCTAATGAACTTGCATGCCCAAACTATGCTAATATTTCTTTTTCAATCGTCGAATATTTGATTTCGCTGTTGTTTAAAGTTCGTGAAGCGAACGATACCGGTTTGTCACGAGGAATGTTACCTTGGGAAAGTACAGCTCCGATAGCAAAATTGCTAGCGTCTGTTGTCAATATGAAAGGAGATTTAAAATCTGGATATTTTAAAATTGGGGAATTCATGAGTAATTCCTTACAATGATTAAAAGATTTTATAAATTCGGGTGAGTGTACAATTTTTGCATTTTTCTTTAAGCAGCTAATTAAAGGTTTGGTAATTTTTGCAAAGTTATTAGTAAATCGTCTATAGTATCCAATAAGTCCTAAAAATGATTTTATCTCTTTTTTTGTCTGTGGAATGGGGAAATTTTTTGTAGCTTTCAGTTTGTCGGGGTTAGGGTAGATTCCTTCGGGCGAAACTATGTGTCCGAGATATTGTATCTCTCGTCTTAAAAATTCTGATTTATCCATTTGTATCTTGAGATTTGAATATCTAAGTCTCTTAAATACTTGTTTTAATCTTTGTATATGTTCCTGAAGGGATGTGCTAAATATGATTGTCATCTAAATATACGAGGCAAGTTTCGTTTTGCAATCTTCTGAGTATGTTATCCATAACTCTTTGGAATGTTGACGGGGCATTTTTTAATCCAAAGGGCATTCTTTTGAATTCGTAATGTCCTCTTTCAGTATAAAACGCCGTTTTGGGAATATCTTTGGGATCTATCTCTATCTGGTGGAAACCACTAGCAAGATCTAGGGTTGAGAAATAGTTTGCTTTGCCTAATTTATCTAATATTTCGTTAATATTAGGTAGAGGGTATTTATCGTTAATGGTTTTTTCATTTAGTTTTCGATAATCTATTACCATTCGCCATTTTCTTTTGTTAGAGGCGTCAAGTTTTTTCGGGACTATCCAAATAGGACTTGACCAAGGAGAATTAGAATCTTGGATAATTTTTTGCCTTAATAGTTTATTTATCTGATCATTAACTTCTGTTTTATGGATTTCCGGATATCGGTACGTTTTTGTATAAGTGGGATTTTCATCAGTTAAAATTATTTTGTGTCTAACTTGATTAGTGAAAGTTAGAGGGATTTCTTCACAATAAAATATGTCTTTAAACTCTAGACAAAGTTTATGAATTTCTTTTTTTTCTTCTACGTTACAATGGGATAATCTGAGGATATACACGACTCTCTCGAAAATTTTGCTGATTGCCGGAAGTAGGCTAATCGGCCGATGGTTTTTGGGTATGTTGCTCGGTTGGCCGGGTTTGGGCAGGGCGATGACTTTAGCCTGCTTCCAAACGCCGGGGAAGTGGTTTAGCCGAAGTGCGGCGTTTATGATATTTTTCAGCTGGACAAGTGCGATGCGAGGTAGGTATTTCAGGTGAAGGTGGCAAATGCCGTCAGCTCCGGGTGCTTTTCGGTTTTTTAATTTCCGAATAATACGGTACAGTTCCGAACAGTTTGTCGGAATCGTGTCTGCAGATGGGGGGGTGGCTCGAAGTGCGTGAGCCGCGTTTTGCGCGTTTCTAGTGGTGTCTGGGTCGGACAGGTTTGAGCTGACGGTGTGCGCTGCCGCGAAAGCGTCGGCGAGTGCATCGGCGCGCTCTTGCGTAGAAGTTGCAAGGCCGCGGTCTGTGATTAGCGCTGCGGGAGGATCGCGGGCCGATTTTAATTGCCGAAGTATTCCCCAGGCAGAGTTCTGAGGGTCTGCTTTTATTGTGCGGGCCACACGGTCCTGCCACAGCGCGCTGCGATATTCGGCGAGCTTGGTCTCGAGTTCTGTGTTTAGGGTGTTTTTCAGACGTTTAGGTCTGAGGTCCCCGGTGCGCTGCCAGGCTCTCCTGGCCTGGTTCCTCCAAGGTCCAGGCTCTCCTGGTCGGCGCAAGATCTGCAGGTCACGAGGCGGTGTCTGAGCCACGACGGCCCAGGCCTTCCTCGTGGGAATATGGAGCTTAGCCGCTGTCGCTATCGCTCCCTCCAGCTCGGCTACGCTGGATTCTAAGTCGGCGATTGACGCCGGCTCAACGACTTGAACGTTGTTCGTGATATGCTCTTTGTACCGCTTCCAGTCTGCCCGCTGGAAGTCAGGTACGGTGGGCGGCTTTTGCCGGTGGTACGCAGCATTGTTGAGTGTGGCGAGCACCGGTACGTGGTCCGACTCTGGACCATCGACCGTGCGGACTGTTATGCGCGAGGCATTGACGTTGTTCACAAGGAACAGGTCAATGGTTAACGGGACGCCGCTGGCGTTGCCCGGAAAGCGTGTGGGTGTTGGCGGAAATTTCAGCGAAATTTGCCTGTCGGTATCGTCAAAAAAGCGGTGTAGGATGACACCGTTAGAGTTGTTTCGACTGCAGTTCCAGTCGACGTGGGCGGCGTTGAAGTCACCCACGATAAGGGATGGCAGGTTTGTGTCGACGAGCATGTCGAGTAGAGCAGGGTCCAGCCGGCGTATATACACGCCAGTAATCTTCAGTCTGACTCGCCCGTCCAGGTAGACCGAGACGTTCTCGGTGCCGACGTCCTGGTCGGGGAGTCGCGCATGGAGGATATCTTTTTTGACGAAGATCGCGACGCCGCCTCCGGTGGAGGAACGGTCGTGGCGGTGGATTTGGTAGTTGGGCATTGTGAATTTGCGACTCGGCTGTAGACGGGTGTCGACGATGACAGCCACGTCTACGTCGTGCCGCAAGAAAAGGTCTGCAAGTTCTGGCTTCTTGCGAAGAAGCCCTCCTTGGATATTGAAGTTTACTATAGTGAGTTTAGGATGCATTTAAGGATAAAACGCCCTGAACTCTTTCAGTGCATTGACGTGGTCAAGAGGATCACGGCTGGCACTTACCTTGGCATTCAACTGCTTCAGTCCAGTCAGCAATTTTTTGAGGTCGACGTGCGAAGTAAGTACGTCGAGCTCGGCCATCACCGCGTTCAAGTCGCTGAACGCGGGGTCGTTTAGTCCTGCGGTTGTCGGCGCGGGTACGGCTGCCGCTGCTGCCGCTGGCCCGCGTCGGAGATGCGCTGGCGCGCGAAGGTCTGGATACGGCGGCCTGGTCGACGCCGCCATTTGCAGCTCGTACTGCGACACCGGGCCGGTGCCGTAGTGCTGCTGTTGCTGGTAATATTGTTGTCCGTGTGCGGCCCAGTGGTTGACCGCGGGCTGGGGCGCTGGTACGTATGCTGTTTTGTTCGGCACGGCGCGTTGCCGGCCGCCGCGTGCTTTCTTCACGTATTCGGCGTATACCGGGCACTGCCGGTGATTCGCCGTATGCTGGCCATTGCAATTTATGCACTTGGCCGCCGTCGTTTTCGGGTTGGGGCATTGTCTCGAGGGGTGATCGCCGGCGCACTTCACGCACTTACTGCGGACGTGGCAGTTAGAGGTGGCGTGCCCGAACGCCTGACACCGGAAACACTGGGTTATGCCCGTTGTCTGGTACTTCTTCCAATATATTATACAGTCGAATAGTTTTCGCACTTGCTTTACCGTGTTGATGTGCGTTCCGTGCGCGAAGTCTACCTTGTACATAGGCAGCCTACCGTTGACCTTAGAGGTCATGATCGCGCACTTTTTTACTATGAGTCCCTTGGCCACTAACGCGGCCGCAACCTCGGTAGGTTGAAAGTCCGGCAGCCCGCGCAGCACCATGGCAACGGGCCTGTCTTCGGGCAAGGTGTATGTGTGTGTGTGTATAAAACTGCACCTCGTCGTTGACTGATAGTTCTTTTTTTAGTGAGGTGAAATCCTCCACATCGTCGCACTGTATTAATACCGATTTGTCTTTATATTTATAATCAATTTTGCTTTTCACTATTTGTTTCATCTGCGCGCTGAAGGCGTCGTGGTTCGCAGGCTTTTTTAGCAGCACTATCGGTGGTGGCGCGCGTTTTTTGCGCGGTGCTGCTGGTTTCGCGTTAGTCACTGTCGGGTTGGGGGCTGGCTGTGGCACCACCACAGCCGGCGGGTGAGTGGCGTCACTCACCGGAGGCTCTTCCGTTACCGGGTCGTCTACAATGAGCCCGGCGAATCTGTTCTTCGTAAAGAACGCGGATGTTATAGTCGATGTTGATGGCACTTGCATGTCCATCGGTGTCGGTGGCGCGGCCGTGGCGGCGGTCACCGGGTCTGCAGTTGTGGCGGTATTTGTACTAGGTTTGTCTGTACTTACAGTTTTTCGTTCGATTTTCCTCTGCTTCACTCTACGGAATCCGTCCCCGTCCGTGACGGAGGCAGGGGGAGTCATTTTTGGTTTGCTAGTCGTCGGGGTCGCTGTCGATGTCGAAGCCATTGTTTCCGCGGGTTTTACAATTGTGTACACTTTACGGTCATCTTTCATTCTCACTTTGAATCTCTGTTTCACAAGTCCGACATCGCTCGCTTTGCCCGGAGGCACACTATGGCGGGGATTCGAATTACACTATCATGATTAGTAATATTATGTGCGGTTCTAATGTGAAAGTTTTCTTTATGAATATATGGTCTAAAGTTGCGGATGGCAAAGAGGGGTGTCATTAAACTTTTAGTACTACCAGTGTCAGTTAGGAATTAAGCATGATATTCGGGTATATAAATATATGGTAATTCCGTTATTAGGTGATTTATATTAATTATGTTATCTCGTCTCGAGGCTGTGGGTATTATAAAATTTTGGGGAGTATTAGAGGATAAATGTAATGGATTTTCGTTATAATAATCTAGGATTTCATCATTATAATCGGGGATATTATTTGGATCTGAATTCATATCATCATGACTATTGTCATCACAATATTCAGGATATTCATTAGGATAGTCGTTAGAACTATATTGTTCATATTCATATTATCAGGATCATCTTCAATTTGATGTAAAAATAATTCTTTTGATACAAAGGTGGGTTTGATGAGGGTATTATTGGAACTTGTATCCATCAGTTCTGGATTTGGTAATCTCAGGTTTTGAGGAAAATGTGGTCTTTGTACATTAGGATTAAATGTGTTTCTATTAAAAGGAGTGTTATTTTGGAATCTGTTAAAAGAAGTATTATTTTGGAATGGGGGTCTTTGAAAGTTTTGATTTCCAAAGTTGTGTCTAAATTGTGGAGGTGGTGGTTGTTGGAAGGATTGAGTATTTCTGAAATTTATATTATTAAAAGGATTTCTCTGTTGATATTGCAACATAGGAGATCTAAATCAATTTGGGTTTGACTGTTGGAAATTAGTGGGATAATTAGTTTTATTAGTGCTGTTTGTTAGAAAATTCTTATTGTTAAAATTATTTACAGGTTTGAACGTCGATTTTGAGTTTATAGGAATCGTGTAATTTATGCTTCTTCCTCTTCTTATTCTTCATCTATAACGTGTGAAATAGCCTGTTCTAGGTTGTCGGGATTTCAAAGTCTGACTATTAATTGCAATTGATATGCCAATCCGATAATGAAAGTTTTCAAAGCAAATTCATTATAATGTTGAATCTTTATTAATGTCTCTTGTTCGTTTATTACAGTAGAGTTTATTTTCGAAAAGAGCAAGCTACGGGCATCTTGTATCCTAATTCCGAATTGTATGGGCGATTCGTTTTTAACAGGTTTGATATTGATTAAGCCTTGTATAAGGCAATCAATACCTCTCTGGTCTTCAAAAGTTATTTTTAGTACATGTTTAATAGAGTTCCACGAGTTTAATTCGGTTCTCGAACCTATTAAATCTGCAGCACGATTTCGCAGTTTACTTAAAATAGTGTCTAATAGGCAACTATTTATAGGATCATTAATGTCAGTAGTGTTTTGGAAATTTTTTAGAAAGTTCTCGCATGAATTGATAAATCGGTTCAATTGTTTTGTACTTCCATCAAATATCGGTATGTTATCAGCTTGGTATCTTAGAAAGGCGATATCATTTGAAGTAGGCATTTTTGGGTTTTGTTTTTTAGAGGTTTCTGATATAGATAATTTAGATATAATCTCGCATAAATATTGTTCAAATTGCATAAAAGAATAATATTGGCTACTTAATTTCTAAAAATGTTTTACGTCAGGAATGTCTTCGATCTCTGATTCTGTAGTGGTCTTGTTGAAAATGTGTTCTCGAAGATGCACTACCGAACTTTGTTCTTTTAGAATTTCACTGAATTAATTATAAAAATAAAAACATTAGAATTCGCGATTTTTGTCGAATTTTGAGTTTAACGCTTCAGCAAATCCTACCGACTGTGCGCCAATTATATTTCGAAATTGGCAATTTAAGTTTTTAAAAAGCTTAAACTGACTTGAAGACACAAGTCTATCGTCTGCTCACAACAGTTTACTAATTTAGACTTCGCTTTATTTGAATTTGCAAAAGGTTTTTATAGTTTTTACAATAAGATTACAATACAGGAAATACATTGTTCTTAATTTAGAACATGTCCTAATATAAACAGATTAGCTTAAGGGGACCCGGTGGTCTAGCGGCCTAAAATTTAAGCTATTTTAAAAAAATTTTTTCTATATGAGGGTAATGAATAATGCTTTCAAATTTTTTTACACTTATTTTATTACTAATAAACTACACAAAAATGAAAATACAGACAAAAAAAAATTTTTTTTTAAATTAGAAAAATGATGCTGAAGTCTCCCTCTCTAAAAAAATGGAATTGCGTGGTGAATGATGATTTATCTCTCCCTCTGATCTGAAATAAAACAATCGACGAATTTTTAATTAGTATAAGTATAGCTATCGTAGGAAGTAGAATAAAAAAAAAAAAAAAAATTGACAAATAGCGCGTAATCAAAAGTACAAGTTTGAAAACGACCAGTATTTATGAATGTTTTGTTAATAAAAAAAATATAAATATTTTACGTAAACTATTAGTTTTAACAATTAAAACTAATAGTTTTTAAAAAATTTAACATATTAAAATTTCAGACAAATCGGTCAAGTAGTTTTTTTTTCTGGCCCCCGCAAGATGAAAAAAAGTAGTTTCGAGATAAACGCGTTTAAAGTTTCAAGCAAGTATATTCTCAAGAAACTGACCTGACCTTCTAATGGGCTGTAGATCCTGAAATACTCTGAATTTCGTCATCAAATTTTAACAGTATATTTTTAAGGTACTATACTTTCGAAAAAAAAATCGATTTTTCGAAAATTCTAGACCACCGGGTCCCCTTAAACAATAACATGTTTTGTATATATTAAAGAGATTAGATAATCTTATCAATAATGTGTTGGCGTTGTCTTCCGGGTCTTGGTACGTAACTCGCTTCAACCAAATGACATATACTGAAACTGGCACCTAAGGACAGCTGTTTTACGGAGAATATTTGGTTAAAGGGAACAATGGAAGAATGTACTACCTACGCCATCTCTTGTAAAACGCTACGAATTAATTCCAACACCTAATATATCTAACTGTTTGACTTTATTATCTATGATATTGTTGGCATACTTATTATAAAAAAAAATTATCAAATTGTTTCATAATTTTGTACATTAGATCGATTGATTTTATATTACCTATTCTATTACTGTTTGTGTATTTGTACTTTCGCAATATTGTTTCCTAATTTTATACATTACATTAGTAGATTTTATATCATTTAGATATGTATTTACATTTTATTAGATTCATATTTTTATAATATTAGAACACACCTGTTAATATAAAAAAGAGACAACAGTTTTCGTTCAAGTTGAAGGCAGCTCGGTGTGTACTTTTCCAACCAATAAATGTTTTGTATATAGTGTGAGCAGAAATTCAGGACGATTGTTTTATTCGCCACAATTGCGAAAGGCAAGCCGTTTCTAAATTAACGGAAATTAAATAATACTTTTATCTTTCTAATGATGTTTCTTGGACGAATGCGTTGTCATTCTATAATTATAGTAAAATAGATTAAACTCAAAAATTACTGGTTCGCTGGACACAGTTTGCAGATAATTGTCTTTGAAATTCATCGAAATTGAAATTGAATTCGACGACTGTTCACACAATACTTGTCTAGTTTTATTTTTAATGAACGATCGAGATACTGCCGGAATTAATACCATGAAAAATATCAGATCGTGTAATTGATTTATTTATTAAGATAAGAAATTTGTACTATGCCACTGCTTTATATGGTATTGGAAATGTAAATGTCTTTTTGAAAATTAAATTATTTCATTTAAGAAAGGTGTTTTTTTTTTGTATTGCAAACAACCTGTTTTCAGCAATTAAAATAAAAATACCATGTATTTTACACTACATAACTAAAACGAAAAATCTACATACACACCAGATAGGAAATAGTTTAGGTTTATGAGGTAATTCTCAATGAGTATACACGATTTATTGAATATTTTAGTTTATTATTAAGAAGTTTCCATATATTCATATTCCAGAAGAGACAATTGGCTTATGATAACACTAAAGTATGAAATGAATGTTTTTGATTGTAATTTATCTAAATATCTAACAAATACAACGTCAGTTGTACTTCCCGATTTAGTGGTGGATAAATTGCGATCATTATTGATTTTAAAATTAAATTGACGATCTAAAAAATCAAACAAAAGTTGTGCATCCTCTGAAGCAAAATTTACATTAAAATCGTCACTCAAAATGTTAGACAGTCGAGAGAGCTCTTTATCAATAAATTCGTTATCAGAATCATCATTACAGACAGCAACGTTTCTCAACCGGGGGTCTATGTGCCCTCCTTGAGATCACAGAATATTTCAAGGGAGCCACATACTAAAAATTATAACTTTTGAGGAACTAGTGAAAATTCTAGGAAGGGGGGACACAGTCAGAATAAAGTGTTAAAATAGTATGAAAACGATTAAAATTCAATTAGTGAATTATTACAGAAATATAAATTCATAAAAATTATAAATATTATATTTAAATAAATTACAATAGTAAATTTATTAAGGAAATGTTCAATTTTGAAGCAAAAATTTGTTATTTGTCAAGACAGAATATATATTTGTTTCTTGAAAAGTAAGGCATGTCGAAACTTGCGCGAATATACAAAGTTTGGATCAGTCTCAAGGGTCACACTTATAAAGTAAACGTCAATTTATTACTTATTTTGTTTTTGAAAATGAATATATACGTATGTACGCAGTTCATAAGAAATACGTTATTATTTTATTAAAAATCCATTTTATAATTTTAAATAAACCGTGCAATATTTGATGAATATTTTTTCTATTTCTTTTTTCCTCGAACAACTATTATGGTTGACGATGGAGGGGAGGGGGCACAGAAAAATAATAAACTCAAAAGGGGTCCATAGGATAAAAAAAGGTTGAGAAACACTGCATTACAGTACAAGATTCAAGGTTGGTAAATTAATTGCACTATTTCAGACAACTTGATTAGGATATATATATATATATATATATATATATATATATATATTAATATTTGAAACTAAAGGGCCCTTGCTCTTCTTGAGTACCGAGCATGTATGCTCACGACTCGGGAAGCTCATAGCTCTGGTTTGCTGCTTGGAACGGATGTCATCACTTGTTTGGAACATTTTCCAGACCCCCTCCAGGGGGTCGCCTCGTAGTGTAAGCTAGCGGAGCTCTAGGTCTGCCGGTGAAGGCAGACCCTTTTTCAGATAAGTGCATTAGTGATAGGACACCTGCAAAAACAATGGACAGTGACAGGACACGTGTAAATCACAGATTAGAATAACTAGTTAAGCTTAGTCCATAAGTTAGTAAGATTAGTACATAAGTTAAAAATAAGTTTTAAAAATTAAGGTCTTGCCCGGTTTTGAAAATTTCCGGGCAAACAACTTGCTGAAACAACAAAATAAAACTTGCAACATCACGACACACAAACCCCGATCGTAAGCGGTTAGCGTCACGGCTCGGGAACCACACCACAACAACGATACACCACAGACACACTACTACTTGTAAATAGTTTGTATTTAAGCTTGTGATTAATAAATTTATATTTGATTTGAACGAAAAACCGAACAATTTACCACACTAAAAAGTGAACTTGCGATAAACGACGAGGTGCAGATTTACACCTACATCCTGCCCGAGGACAGGCCCGTGGCCATGGTTTTACGCGGACTCCCGGACTTCCAACCCACAGAGGTTGCGGCCGCGCTAGTGGCCAAAGGAGTATTAGTAAAAAAGTGCGCGATAATGACATCGAAAATCGCCGGCAGGCTGCCGATGTCCAAAGTAGACTTTGCACACGGCACACACATTAACACGATTAAGCAAGTCCGAAAATTATTCGACTGCATTATCTACTGGAAAAAATATCAGACAACGGGCATCACCCAGTGCTTCCGGTGTCAGGCGTTCGGGCACGCCACCACTAACTGCCACGTCCGCAGTGTGTGAAGTGCGCCAGCGACCACCTCTCCCGACAATGTCCGAATCCGAAGACGACGGCGGCCAAATGCATTAACTGCAACGGCCAGCACACGGCGAATCACCGGCAGTGTCCGGTATACGCCGAGTATGTGAAGAAGGCGCGTGGCGGCAGACAGCGCGTCGTCCCCAACAAAACAACGTACGTGCCGGCACCGCAACCCGCGGTAAACTATTGGGCCGCACACCAGGGACAATACCAGCAGCAGCAGCACTACGGCACCGGCCCGGTGTCGCAGTACGAGCTTCAGATGGCGGCATCGACCAGGCCGCTAAATCCAGATCTTCGCGCGCCAGCGCACCTTCAACGCGGGCCAGCGGCAGCCGCACCACAACTCGCGCCGACCACGACTGCAGGACTCAACGACCCCGCGTTCAGCGACTTGAACGCGGTGATGGCCGAGCTCGACGTACTCACTTCGCACGTCGACCTCAAAAAGCTGCTGATCGGACTGAAACAGTTGAATGCCAAGGTAAGTGCCAGCCGTGATCCTCTTGACCACGTCAATGCACTGAAAGAGTTCAGAGCCTTTTATCCTTAAATGCCTCCTAAACTCACCTTAGTAAACTTCAATATCCAAGGTAGGCTTCTTCGCAAGAAGCCAGAACTTGCAGACCTTTTTTCGCGGCACGATGTAGACGTGGCTGTCATCGTCGACACCCGTCTGCAGCCGAGTCGCAAATTCACAATGCCCAACTACCAAGTCCACCGCCACGACCGCGCCTCCTCCGGAGGCGGCGTCGCGGTCTTCGTCAAAAAAGATATCCTCCATGCGAGGCTCCCCGGCCAGGACGACGGCACCGAGAACGTCTCGGTCCACCTGGAAGGGCGAGTCAGACTGAAGATTACTGGCGTGTACATACGCCGGCTGGACCCTGCTCTTCTCGACATGCTCGTCGACTCAAACCTGCCATCCCTTATCGTGGGTGACTTCAACGCCGCCCACGTCGACTGGAACTGCAGTCGAAATAACTCTAACGGTGTCATGCTACACCGCTTTTTTGATGATACCGACAGCCAAATTTCGCTGAAATTTCCGCCAACACCCACACGCTTTCCGGGCAACGCCATTGGCGCCCCGTAACCATTGACCTGTTCCTTGTGAACAACGTCAATACTTCGCGCATGACAGTACGCACGGTCGATGGTCCACAGTCGGACCACGTACCGGTGCTCGCCACACTTAACAATGCTGCGTACCATCGGCAAAAGCCGCCCAACGTACCTGACTTCCAGCGGGCAGACTGGAAGCGGTACAAAGAGCATATCACAAACAACGTTCAAATCGTTGAACCGGCATCGATCGCTGACCTAGAATCCAGCGTAGCCGAGCTGGAGGGAGCGACAGCGGCTAAGCTCCATATTCCCACGAGGAAGGCCCGGACCGTCGTGGTTCAGACACCGCCTCGAGACCTGCAGATCTTGCGCCGGCGGAGGAACCAGGCCAGGAGAGCCTGGCAGCGCACCGGGGACCTCAGATTTAAACATCTGAAAAACATCCTAAACACTGAACTTGAGACCAAGCTTGCCGAACATCGCAGCGCGCTGTGGCAGGACCGTGTGGCCCGCACTATAAAAGCAGACCCTCAGAACTCTGCCTGGGATATACTTCGGCAGTTAAAATCGGCCCGCGATCCTCCCGCAGCGCTAATCACAGACCGCGGCCTTGCAACTTCTACCCAAGAAGGCGCCGATGCGCTCGCCGACGCCTTCGCGGCAGCGCACACCGTCAGCTCTAACCTGTCCGACCCAGACACCACTAGAAACGCGCAAAACGCGGCTCACGCACTTCGAGCCACCCTCCATCTGCAGCCACAGTCCCGACAAACTGTTCGGAACTCTGCCGTATTATTCGGAAATTAAAAAACCGAAAAGCACCCGGAGCTGACGGCATTTGCCACCTTCACCTGAAATATCTACCTCGCATCGCACTTGTCCAGCTGAAAAATATAATTAACGCCGCACTTCGGCTAAACCACTTCCCCGGCGTTTGGAAGCAGGCTAAAGTCATCGCCCTGCCCAAACTCGGCAAACCGAGCAACATACCCAAAAACCATCGGCCGATTAGCCTACTTCCGGCAATCAGCAAAATCTTCGAGAGAGTCGTGTATAAACGGCTCCTCGCGCACATTCGCGCATCCAACGCCATCCCGGAACAACAGTTCGGTTTCCGAGCTCAGCTGTCCACCACTCTCCAGCTAGACAGGATAACTGGAGACGCGATTTCAGAAATGAAAAAGAAACGCGCAACCATCCTTGTCACTCTCGATATCGAAAAAGCCTTCTATTCGGTGTGGCATGACAACCTTATCCGCAAACTGACTGTGTTAGATACGCCTGTGTATCCAACAAAAATAATCCAAAACTACCTAACCGGTCGCACATTCTTCGTCGACCTCGCGAATTCGAAATCCTCTTCGCATCCCGTACCTGCAGGTGGACCCCAGGGCAGCGTCCTGGGGCCGCTCCTGTAATCCTATACATGCACGACATACCGGAGTTACCTCCCGGCGTCAGCTCGGCGTTCCACGCCGACGACACCGCTCTCTACACGTCCGCCTACCACCCACAAATCACGTCTGGCATTACCCGCATTCAAAATGCACTCGACACGTACATCGACTACCTGAACACCAACAACATCAAGGTGAACGCAACAAAGACCGAGGCCATCATACTAAGAGATGGCCAACACGAACAATATAACATCCGCATCGGCGACAAGTCGATCGCCGCGACAACTAAAATCCGGTACCTCAAGCTGTGCCTGGACTCGAGACTGACGTACACGCCGGCAGTCACCGACCGAATCAACCGAGAGCGAGCCGCGCGGTTCGGTCTGTGCGGACTGCTGACCAGCCTAGTAATACCGCTGAAAACGAAACTGACATTGTATGAGGCCTGTATACGGTCTATACTCACGTATGCGCTCCTGACGTGGTCGACGACGTGCTCCCAAAACTGGAATGCCATGCAGGTATTTCAGAATAAGACACATAGGCTGATCACCGGGTTGCCGCGGGACACACCGATCTCCGAGCTGCACCGCCGCTGCGACATCGAGACGGTAAAACAACATGCACGAGCACTCATCAGAAGTCACCGATCGCGTATCCAGGGCCACCCGAACCCGCTCGTCGGCAGACCGCCATCGGTTCACCGCTGGCGGAACTCCAGGAGGGCGAGGAAGAGGCGGCTCCCCGAGGAATTCGACCTGTGAACTTATATACACTGTGATGTATGTGTGTGCAAGTGCAGTGCTGTGTAGTGCAGTGCCGTGTAACTGAAACGAATAGTGCGCGGAGTGCGACAGAAGACGCGAGTTTTTTCGTTTTCAGATAAGTGCATTAGTGATAGGACACGTGCAAAAACTGCAAAAACAATGAACAGTGAAAGGACACGTGTAAATCATACACTAGAATAACTAGATAAGATTAGTCCATAAGTTAGTTAGTAAGATTAGTATTTAAGTTAGGCATAAGTTAAAAAATTAAGGTCTTGCCCGGTTTTGAAAATTTCCGGGCATCAAACTTGCTGTAACAATTAATAAAACTTGCAACCTCACGACACACAAACCCCGATCGTAAGCGGTTAGCGTCACGGCGCGGGAACCACACCACTACAACGATACACCACACAGCACACTACAATTTGGAAATAGTTTGTATTTAAGCTTGTGATTAATAAATTTGATTTGATTTGAACAAAAAACCGAATCGATTACCAATGTACCTGGTAAAGATCATAGACAGGCCGGTCAAAGTAGCATAGGCAACCTTGAGCACCTTTTTTAAGTAATGTCGACACGCTGTGATGGCGTTAGTTGTTCGATTTATAAGTCATTTTGTATATCCTTTTACTAATGGCAGAGAACATGAACATACAAAATTGTCTCTTATTGGCCAAAGAAAAGGTGCATCTCGGAAGAATCCATTTAAAAAATTTCAGGTGTTTAAAATGTGCTTAACACCGACCGCATTTCTCAGCTGCATTTTGTGTTATTTCTTGTCGGGTTGCACTTGAAGACAAAATGAATTTTGCTACTCGCAATTGTTTTATCTGCTGTGTTCCGAGCGATAAATTATTCTATTGCCCGAGAACAGAAAGCAGGTGAGTTATATTTTAATTGTATTAACTTTCATTGTTAATAATTATTTATGTGTAATAATCTTTATTATAGAGCACGTCTTTGGCACCCAGCACTGGGAATTGGTGAAGAATATCTTAATGCCGCATGCCGGATAATGAAATTATGCCGGCAGCATTTCAAACAATGCGATTTCGCCAATTCCCAACAAAATCGCTTAATAAAATCAGCAGACCCTTCTTTGTGCTTGGAAAGACAGGTATAAAATATTTTTTATTTGTTAACATAATTTACATTATTAAAAATAAATAAAGTGATTATTAAATGGTTTTGAAAAATAACAATAATATGTGAGATACAATAATCCGAAAACATAATTTGTTTCTGGATAACGATAAACGTTTGTATAATTAGTGCTATTTAAATTTTAGCCACCGTCTGCAGTGTTTCCATCAACAAGTACGATGGAAACGCTCCTACCGTTGCAGATGTAATCAATATGCCAATAAATGTAAGTATTCACAAGTTTAATATTCTTATTTATACTATAAATAATCTTGTAAAATTATGAAAAATTCTATTATAATTACTATTCAAACGAGCCACCCTCGGCAATATTTCTATTATTATTTTGAATGGAAACACTGATCGTATAAGTTAAGCTAGTAAGTGAAAACAGTACAAAGTTATATAATAAATTATAATACATGTATATTTTAGATCGCAACTTTGGAGGAGCGTCAGATATTGCCACACTCCATACAAACTCGATTGAAACGAGTGCCAACAACGAGGCAACGCCTTTAGTAGCTGCTCCTCCCAAAAAATCTCGTGTAAGTAGTTGTTATTCTTTAGAATGATTTATATATCTGACATTCAAAATCTATTAATTTTATTTATATTGTAGAAGTCAACAGAAGTATCTCTTAGAGATATTAGGAGAGAAATGCCAAACACGTCGAGTACAGAAAAGTTTATGAAACTTTTCAAAAAGAAACAAAAATATATCTGTACTCTGAAACGTGTTTGTGCAAAAAATAAGAAAAATATAAAGGCGTTGTTACGAAGCAGTGCAGATCACTTAAATTTAATTTTCAAAGATCTTCCTGCTACAGCCCGAATGTTGTTGGCCTCACAGGTATTAATTATTCAAATTATTAAATGTTTGCATTGGCGTTTATAAATTAATAAACATATATATATTTTTTATAGCTTCGTGTCAGGGGTGTGGCACAATCAGGCAGACGGTGGACTGAAGAGAAAAATTTGTTGTGTTTGTCTTTCTGGAAAAGAAGCCCAAAAGGTTATCGTTTATTACGGAAATTAATTGCTTTACCATCGATCAATACTTTAAGGACTCTTTTGATGTTGATCCCTCTGAAACCAGGTGTGAACGACTATATCGTGTCGTACCTAACAAACATGGTCAGTAATTTAAAGGTCAACGACAACTTCTGTACATTGATGTTTGATGAAGTGTCAATTCGCGAGGGGTTCTCGTATGACCAACGTGCTGATAGAATTACTGGGCATGTTGACGTGGACACCGGATTCATAGGAAAGGAATGTGCAAATAGCGTTATGGTTTTCATGTTGCAAGATGTGAGACGTAGCTGGAAGCAACCAATTGCCTACTACTTTTGTTGAAATTTAACTTCGGATCATTTGTCACGAATGATCATTGAAGTTATTCGGCGAGTAGAGTCAACTGGACTTCGAGTTGTGTGCACGGTTTGCGATATGGGATGCAATAATGTGAAAGAATTAAATTCCTTAAAATTGAAAAAAGAAGACTCCTTTTTTGGTTTTGAAGGTCGAGCAATTTTTACAGTGTTTGATCCACCCCATTTACTCAAATTCACCCGGAATATGCTCATGAAACACGATATACGCTGTGAAGTTGCATTGGGGGACACTTCTTTCTTCGCTGAAGCCAAATGGGCTCATATTCAAAAATTGTACGAAGTTGATATGGGCAATGTTCTCTATCGGCAATTGCCCAAATTAACAGAAGCCCATTTGTCTCCAGGTATGCGAAGTATGAAGGTGTCTTTAGCAGCACAGGTGATGAGTAATTCGGTGGCTGCCGGAATTAACAGCCTTGTGTCACAAGCGATTCTTCCAGGGGAAGCACTGGCTACCGCAGTTTTTGTAAAGACTGTCGACTCATTGTTCGACAGTCTCAACGGAGTCAGTGTTTCTCCTGAGAATGGAAAAGATCTCCGGTGCTGCATTTCAAGAACTTCACAGCATATACGGTTTTGGAAAAAAAATGAAGCAGTGATAAATTCCTGGGTGTATTTGAGAAAGTCAGGAAGGCCCCTTACACCTCCCTCACAAAATGGATGGATTATAACACTGAGAGCAATCCGGGGAATATGGGAATTTTTAAAAACTCGAGGATTTCGTTATCTTCGGACAAGAAGTTTCATTCAAGATCCTTTAGAAAATTTCTTTGGCTTGATTCGCTCTTACTCAGGGGGTAACGATCATCCTACCGCAGAACAGTTTGAATCAGCATATAAAAGTTATGTTGTAAATAACATAACTAATTTTGGAATTAATGGTTCTAACTGTGAAGATATTAAATGCATTTTTTAGCGGATTTTCGGACACTTTTTTCTCAAAATTCTTCTAACAAACAGGATGTATGTAATCCGAATATAGTTGTTGAAGAGTCATTAGTACGAAATTCGTTTTTTGATTTTTCAACAACTGTATTTCCGAGTGTTAAATCGGCGACATTATGTGGTGAATATCATATTTTGTCGGTGGCATACGTCGCTGGATTTATTGTTAGACGAATTTTAAAAAAACAAAATTGTGGGTCTTGTATCAAATCATTCATATCTGATTGTACAGATTCATTGTGCAATCGATTTATTGAGATGAAAGAATATAAAGACGGCAAGACGAGTCTCACATATCCAATTGAGGATGTTGTGATTGCTGTCGGTAATGCTGTCACTATTGTTGAAAAAATGCTACCACTCATTTCAAATACAGCGAACATATTTAAACAATTGTCAGATGTAATCAACACTGCTGTAGATTTTTCCTTTTTATGTTCAACTCATAATGAAACCGTGAAGTTGTGCATAATTAAAGGTGTTTGCTTTATCTCAGTTCCATGATACTGCAAACGTGAAAATCGAAAACTAGTAGATATAAGAAGTAAGAAAAGAAAGATTTCCAAATTAAATTAATCTTCACAGTTCGTCCATTCCTGTATTATGATATTGCAGATTCAAATTAATAATTCTGAGGTTGTTTTTAGCTATTTCGATATTCCTAGACTTTTGGAAATCTTTTCCAGACCGTACTGTTTAGATATTAAGTGCTATTTATTTTTTATTAGTGTTTATTTAATTATTACCATTTATTTATTTATTATTACCATTTATTTATTTACTATTAGTGTTTAATTATTTATTATTCGTTTTAATTATTTATTGTTAATATCAAGTATATTTTTAAAATAAATAAGTTACATAGATAACTGTCTTTTCGTTAATTGTAACTACTATCATACAATAGTATACAAGAAAATTTAAATTTATAATATATTCACATTCGTTCAAAAATTTTTAATTTTAATACAATTCTATAATCATTTTAAAGTAATGAATTTCGTATTTTATATGGAATTCATTACTTTACAATTATTATAAAATTGTATTAAAATTAAACACAAACATTCCTGAATGGGAATATACCAGCGGTAATATTTAAATTTCAAGTATTCAAATTTCCCGCACAAATAATGCGCGGGCAGTGCAACTACTCTGTGTCAGCATGAACTAACACCCCGCACCCCCTCGTCCATCGTTTTCATGCCATAGATTTTTAACCCGTACCTTGTCATCTAGAGAGTCTTTTATCTATGATCATAGACAAGTACCTGGAAACAGGACTTTATGGTCGAAGTCAATGTGGAAAGAATTCCACACAAAAACCAATTCGAGCAGGAGTACCGCAAGGCTCGATACTCGGGCCAGTCCTATTTGCGTATTACATCAACGATATAAGGAGAGATGTTAAAACGAACATGGCTCTGTACGCAGATGACACAGACATACCAACCGTCTCCGGAAATTAAAAAAATCATAAAGGAGCAAAATCGGGTTAGGAGAATCTGGCAGCGAACAAGAAGTAATGACTACCGTCTACTCAGAAACGGTCTGTCTACGATCATCCGTGAACAAGTTTCAGAGCACCGTGGAGAGCTCTGGAACAAGCGAATTCGAACCGCTCTAGACCAAGTAGACAAGAACGTGCCTTGGGAATTAATAAGGCAACTAAAAATAGTACAAGATCCTCCCGGTGCTCTCCAAACTAATAACGGATTGGCAACAACAGCTACTGAACGCGCCAATCATAGATAAAAGACTCCCTAGATGGCAAGGTCCGGGTTAAAAATCTATGGCATGAAAACGATCGATGGGGTGCGGGGTGTTAACTCAAGCTGACACAGACTGGTGGCACTGCCCGCGCGTTATTAGTGTGGGAAATTTGAATACTTGAAATTTAATTATACCGCTGGTATACATTCCCATTCAGAAATGTTTAATCTATGTGTTTAATTTTAATACAATTTTATAATAATTCTAACGTAATGAATTCCATATAAAATACGAAATGCATTACTTCAAAATTATTATAGAATTGTATTAAAATTGAACATTTTTGGATGTGAATATTTTATAAATTTAAATTTTCTTGCATACTATTGTATGATAATGTTTACAATTAATAAAAGACAGTTATCTATGTATGCTATTTATTTTTAAAAAATATTTAACACTAACAATAAATAACTAAACACTAATAATAAGTACAAAAAGGAACATTGAACATAAGACTAAAAATTGCTCTACCATCGAAACCAAAGGAAGGGGTATTTTTTCAATTTTAAAAGATTTAACGCGCGTAAGATATTTTGTCCCGTCACACCCTGTGCACATAACCCGAAATCCAATCGACTCTATTCACCGAATAACTTCGACGATCATTCGTGACAAATGATCTAAAGTTAAATTTCGACAAAAGTAGTAGACAATTGACTGCTTCCAGCTACGTCTCACATCTTACAATATAAAAACCATAACGCTATTTACATACTCCTTCCCTATGAATCCGGTGTTTATGTCAACATGCCCAGTAATTCTATCAGCACGTAGGTCATATGACAACCCCTTGCGAATTGACATTTTATCGAACATTAACAAACAGTAGTTGTCTTTGTCCTCTAAATTACTGACCATGCGTGTTTGGTACGATATAATATGTAGTCGTTCACACCTGGTTTCAAAGGAATCAATCTCAAAAAAGTCATTAAAGAATTATTCGATGGTAAAGCAATTAATTTCCATAATAAACGATAACCTTTTGAGCTTCTTTTCCAGAAAAACAAACATAACAACTCTTCTTCTATCCACTATTTGCTAAATCTGCCATACCCCTGACACGAACCTATAAAAATATATTTATGTTTGTTAATTTATAAAGAGCAATGTAAACATTTAAGAATTTTCAAAGAAATAGTACACTATTAAATTTTAAAATAATTATTAATTGTGATCTAAAATGTACGTTATATATTGTATCGTATAACTTTGTACTGTTTTGAATTATTAAATTAACTTACACCATTAGTGTTTCCATTCAGAATAATAATGGAAACATTGCAGATGGTGGTTACAATTTGAACAGTAATTAATAGTAGAAACATTTATAATTTTACATATAAATAAATTACAGTATAAATAATAATAATATTAGACTTGTGAATACTTACATTCACTGGTAGATCGATCACATCTACAATGATAACAGCGATCAGTGTTTCTGTCGTACTGGTCGATGAGAACACTGCGGACCTTGACTGAAATTTAAACAACATTTATTATACAAATGTTTCTTATTACCCAGAAACAAATTAGGTATTTTCAGATCATTGTATCTCACATAGCATGGTTTTAAAAAATTGTTATTTTTCAAAACCATATGTAATAACCTCAAGCAGGTTATGTTGAGAAATAAAAATATTTTGTACCTGTCTTTCTAAACACAGAGAGGACCACTGATCTGTTGATGTAGTTTTGTTGGGAATTGATAAAATCGCATGATCTAAAATGATGTTGACATTTTTTTCACTCTACATGCTGAATCCACATGTTCTTCACCGATTGCCATTGTTTGAATCCGAAGTCGTGCTCTACAATTTAAATATTATTACACATAAATAACTATTAACAATTAAGGTTAATCTAATTAAAATATAACTCACCTGCTTTAATCACAAATTATTTCACAAACACTAAACAATAAAAATGTAACACATGTCAAACAGATGTAATTTTCGGATAGCGTCTTTTTAAGAATCCAATTTTTCTTTGACCAATAAGAAATCATATAATATGTTCATGTTCTCTGCCAATAGTAAAACGATATACAAAATCATAGCGTGTCAGCATTACTTAAAAAAGGTGCTCAAGGTTGCCTATGTTACTTTGACCGGCCTGGATCGAGCGTTGTTCAGTAGAAGCTGGAGTTTCGCAAGATAGCGCAGTAGAGAATGAACTGGTAGGTACTATTGTCATCTGTACTAAAAAAGACAATCATACTGGAAAAAAGTGGACCCACCAATACAAGGTAGTTGGCCGATATTTATTTGGATTAAATATTTGTACTTAAGACGAATGTCCTTCCGTTGAGATAATCAAGTAAAAAAAAAGTTATACCGTTGAATCAACTACGTTGCATAGTATAGTTAATGAGATGCATGTTAATGATGCATGTAATTGACAGTTCAGTAATCGGACTGTAAAATTTTTTGTTAGACAAAAACAATCGTACACTTATATAGAGATAAAATATTTTTTTTTTTTGTTTAAAAGAGATAATATAATCCGTATCAATAAATTGAAACTTTCTTATACGTACTTTTCTATTAAGTTGTCTTCGGGTACTAATGACCTCAGTTGTCGATGCGCCCTAAAATCCCAATAACCAACCAACCAACTTCGTATATTACTCTACAAGTTTTTGGTATTAATAACCTGAAACTGAGCTGAGTGCGGTATAACATTTTAAATTTCAACTTATGCCCGTAATCGAAAATCCATTTACTTTGACTTCTTCGTTTCTATTATCACAAAAAAAATTCTATCTGTAGGCAGCAGTTTTCTTTGATTTTGATAAAGTCATTTTTCATTTTTTTCTTTCACGTCACGTCTCTTTCAGACCAGTTGAAAATCTTAGCACGTCTATAATTAGAAAAATGTACAATTGTCATTCGCTAGCACACTATCTGGGAACACACATTCGAGATCGTCAGTTTGTTATTAATTTTACTTCATGTTTATGCACATCACTACTTTTGGACGAAGCATTTGAGTCGCGTACTTTGACGCAACATTCTGGAAACATACGTAAAATCGTGTGTGTGAATGAGGTAGCCACTTAATGTACGTGTGTACGGTGTTTTCCCTCACATATGCATTGCTACTTGAACTGTATATAATGATATGCCAAGAACAAACATTATAGCACTCGCAACTATGCTGTGCAACGCTCACTTGGTCGATTTGTTCTCCTGACAATAATTATATTGTTAAAGTATCTCATCACACTTGATAACTAATAATCGACAGGTCTGGCAACAGGCCGCATAAAGTAATCGAAAAATATGAACATGACTTTTTTTTACTATTAGAGGAATGTAATTACTTAGTTTTTCGAATTTATGTCATTTTGTGCATCGTTCTGTTATTGAATAGAACAAGTAAATATAAATGCTCTCTTACAAAACCATATTTAAAAATTGCATCTTCTAGTTATTGTTTATGAGATCGCTGTTTGTGTATTTGTCGTTGAAATGAATTGTTAATGTGATCTAATATCTCAAGTACTTTCTTCTTAACTCCAAGTGACGACAGGTTTGGCACACCGATGATTTCCTCTGAAAATTCTTTACATTGGCTCTACCGTCAAAATGACAGGCCCTCTGAACAGCTGGCAGGAAACGATCGAGCGTTGTTCAGTAGAAGCTGGAGTTTCGCAAGATAACGCAGTAGAGAAGGAACTGTTACTATTGTCATCTGTACTAAAAAAAAGTGGACCCAACAATGCAAGGTAGTTGGCTGATATTTATTTGGATAAAATATTTGTACTTAAGACGAATGTCCTTCCGTTGAGATAACCAAGTGAAAAAAAATTATTGTGCTGAGCCAACTACGTTGCGTAGTTATAGTTAATGAGATGCATGTACAAATTGACAGTTCAGTGATCGGCCAGTAAAAAATTTCATTAGACGAACCAATCGTACAACTAAACTAAAAAACTCCAATTAATTGACGTAATTTCAGTAGTAAAATGAGTGAAGAATGCATTGAAATTAAAGCAATTAAATCAAATCATTTGAGACAACTAAATATTTTTTACTACTGGGCGCTCCACCCACTAGTCGCTACGCAGGCTGATCTCGTAGGCACCGCCAGTGCCAACTCCGTTCGTTTCGCATATATTAACCATTCTAATATTATATGTATATATATATATATATATATATATATATATATATATATATATATATATATATATATGTTGGTATGTTTATACAATCACTTTCACAGTCAGATTGCGTCGTTTGTTTTAAGTCGTATTTTTCTGTATTTTTAATTTGAGATAAATATCAATTATCTCTCTCTCTCTCTCGTTCTATATATATATATATATATATATATATATATATATCAAAATAACCGTAATAAAGTGTATGCCTTTATGAAACAAACGACGCAATCTTTTATATATTAATACATATATATATATATATATATATATATATATATATATATATATATATATATATATATGTATATACATATATATGTGTATATATATATATATATTAATACATATACATATATATATATATATATATATATATATATATATATATATATATATATATATATATATATATATATGAACATATGTCGGTGGGTCAGAGGAATCCACTTGGTATAGGTACATAAAAATGAAACGTCCAGTCTTAATCAAAATGTTATTTATTTATAGCAAAAATAATTCATGCAAATTATGTCATAAAGATCAAGTCGTCAAGATGATGTCCATCGCGGCGTTGGCACTCCTCAAACTTATCCCAAATGTTTTGAAAAACTTGTCAACATGTTTTTTGTTAATTTTTTTCAACTTCATGGCAGATATTTTCTTCCAATAGTGTAATTGTCGTCGGCTTGATGTAGACTCGACTCTTCAGATACATCCTAAGGAAAAAATCACACAGAGACAAGCCTTGACTTCGCGAAGGTTACTGAATGTCACCTCTATGGAAGATTAGTTATTGATGAAATATTTCTCTTATCAACAGTAAAATTTCTCAACAAATTCGTTCAATATTTTGATATACTCTTGGGAATTAATTGTGACAAGGCGTCCATGAGAATCCTCGAAGAAATATGGAACAATTATGCCTCTTGCTGAAATTGCTGCCGAAATTAGGAAATGCAATACTCTTTAATGTATTAGGCGTGGGTTCTCACTGCTCCAACATCTACAGTTTTGTTGACATGCCCGTTTAAAGAAAAATGTGCTTCTTCAGAAAACAAAATGTTGTCAAATTTGTTGAACCGGCCGAACATCTCATCTGCATAATTATTCCGTGAAACAAAGTCTGATTTCTTAAGGTCTTGCACGAGATGAATCTTGTATGTATGCAGTTTTCAATCGTGTTTTAAAACCCAACGTGACTTGAATCACGACATTTCCACCGCGGCTGCCCGTTTACGAGTTAACAGAGCCGGGTTGACCCGACTGAATTATTGACGCGTTGAATGTTTTTCTCACTTCGTGAGATTTTTGGACGCCTTCTTGATCACTGGCGTACAATAAATCCCGGTTCTTCATACTTTTTAATCCATAACGTAACTATATTTGTTGAGGGACACTGATTAATATTGTATAAATAGTTCTCTATTCGTAAAAGTCGTCGAACGGCAACACAGCTGCGTTTCCGAGTGAGACAAATGTACAAATTGCATTTCTTTCTGGCCCGAGTTTATTTGTATCAGGAATTAGACATATACAGCCGTCAAGAGTCCATCGCACAGTGATAAGATTATATAAAACTATTCGTTTCACTCTCCGCTCAGTTGTTATTATGTCGTAACTGTTCTTATAGTCGTGTATTTATTCCGTATATGTCAAATACAAACGAAGTGAGTCTGTGATCAAGTCTGTTTCGATGATTAGTTTCTATCAAATCTAAACAGGCTAGGTAGTATTTTATAAATATGGATAATCAAAACAGAGAGTCAGGTCAGTTTTTTCATTGAATTAAATTATTTATTATATGATACGGTAAATCAGTTGATTATATTTTAATAATTCTAATTGGAATTGAACTTTATTGTTGTAAATAATTAGCAATCCGTCTGATTGACCTTGATCATTTTTATACATTTTTTTTTCTTTTATATGGTAACATTAACCATAAATCTTTACTCCTGCCTAACTTTTTTGTTATTATGTACACTTTTCTTACTCTAAGTTTACACAACATTCATTTGAAAGAATTTTTTAAGATAGGGTACGCGTTCCAGTAGATACTGAATCTGTGTCTTTAGAATCGAATGAAAACAATGAAGAAGTATTCGAGTATGAGATATATAGTTCAACAGACGAAGAGTCACAACATTTCTGGAGACATACTAAATTTGATAGTTCTAGTGATCCTTCTGTGAGTACAATAAAATATTATAGATATGAATAATTTTTGCATAAATGTCTTTTTTATAAATTATTTAATACCATTCGTAACAAACAACAACTACTCATCAATGAATAATTTGAATATATGAATGTATTTTATATTTTTGAACATTTGCCATATTTTGTTATAAATATTATAGGACATGCCACATACCAATAGGTCAGATGTTATTGCTTCGTGTTCTATGGACAATCAAGAGAATGACATCCTACTTGCTGACGAAAGTGATGAAATCAGTGAAATTGATGATGATAAAATAGCATTTTTAGAATTTCACACACTTTCTGAATGCAGGGAATGTAAAACGTGGTCAAATAAGAATCCACTTGTTTTCTACTGCAACAAGTGCTATCAGGTATAATAAAAATACATTTTAATCAGATAAATAAATTTTTTATAAAAAATAATTACGAATATGAATTTATACAAAATCAGTTTCACTTCGATAATATACAATAAATAATATAAACTTTATAAAGTGTGTACTATGAATAAAGGACTAATAAAATTACTATTTAATAATAATAAACAAATTAATTTGATCTGTTGGATAATGACTAATTATTATAATACACTTTAATTGAGTTTGTATTTTCCTTGTAAAGAAAAGTTAACATTAACTGCCTTCTGAACAATATGAACATCTCAGTAATTGATATTTAATATCTTTTATGTAACACCTGTTAAATATTTTAGAGATTTTATTTATCATGGCAAGTGAAAATGAAGGAAATATTTTTCAAAATTTCTTAATTGATAATCAGTGATACCATCTTACAATCTTGAACTGAAACATAGTATAAAGTGAAACACATATGTGCACATGTATATTAACTGTGTCTGTATTAATTATAATTTGTTTTTATTGTTAGAACAAAACAGATACAAAACAATTGAATTATATTTCTCTATTGACAGCTTCGAAAATCGTTTTTTCCACCAAGACCTCGCCGTCGTCAGCACAAAAAGAAATCAATGAATAATTCAGAGCCCGAACTGGCAACGGGTACTCAACAATCACTTTCAACACAAAATAATACTTCAGTGTTAAATCAGCTGGAAGCATCAATATCAGATCTTAAATTGAACATTCTTCCTAAAGAGGGAGCGCAAGAGGAGATTAAGTTATTTGATATTCTTTTTATATCGTGTTAATGTTTGATATTTGAATGTGAAATTAATACTATTATACACGTGTACATTCGGAAAAGTTTTAATAACAAAAAAATGTGTGTCATTTTTCATGTCAGGTAGTATTTTGTTCTTCTATGTTTATATATATATATATATATATATATATATATATATATATATATATATATATATATATATATATGTTCAATTATTCGTTATGCATTTAGAAAATCTACAATATGAATTTTTGGTTGCTTGGGAAAACATTTTATATTTGCTAATTAATGTTTTATTTTCAAATAGGGTTCAAGAAAGGACACTGCACAATTAGATGCGGGTTCTAGTTTGTGTATTATGTGTATATCCAATCCGAAGAATGGAATTTTCGTACACCGCAATATTGGTCATATATGTTGTTGTTATCATTGTGCTGTCAAAGTTTGGAAGACGTTGCACAGATGCGCAACTTGCAATTGTAAATCAAATACTGTACTTAAAGTTTTCGTATAAATTGATAAGAAAATTATGTTTCTTTTTATGCTATCTCTTCTCTCGTTCATAATGAAAGTTAATTTATATTTCAGTATTCGTACATATAGATGTACATTTATATAAGTAGCAAATAGTATTTGCATATTCATTAATTTATTCTTACTCCTGAAAATGTAAAAATAACTAAATGAATATGCAAATACTATTATAAATGAAATTATACACACTCAAATATAGTTACTTAACTATATTTGAGTGTGTATAATTTTATTTTATTATAAAAAATAAACAATATGTGAATCTTTGTAAATACAATATAAAATAAAAATATTTGAAATATTTTATATCATTCACTAAAAAAACCCTCGTTTCAGAATGAAAATAATCGAAATTAATAAAGAAATGTATAAAATAGTGGACATTTAAAAAAGTCAAATCAATATAGCACCATTCAAATTAAAGAAATCAATGAATACGTATTAAACAGATTATTAAATTTAAATAGTTTATATTAGTTAAACAAGATATACTTTTAATACAGATTTTTTAAAAAGTCAACTATAGTAATTATAAAACCAATTCAGTTTTGAAAAAATATATTTCAGATATATAGCACGTTAATAAAATTCCAAATAAAGTACACAAAATTTTAAAAAATATGCGATGACTAATTAACTAACATGTATATTATTTCAAGGTTCTTGTATGCATGATATTTATTGTACTTTTACTTTGATGTATTCTTTCCGGTCATTATTATATTTCATTATGATTAGATTCACTTTTCGAACTATCTTAAGGTATTTTATTACGTAATGTTAACAATATGGCTTGAGACAGAACAGATTATACTTGGTTACTACATTATTGTAAAAATCAAATGTGTATAGAAGAAAATTTAAATGTATTAGAACATATTTAAATTTTTTTTTGATAATATAGTAGAGTCTGCAACCAAATTTGCTCTAATCCATCTATTAACAAACGCAATACCTTCTGTCAGTACTCATTTGTTTGAGTCTAGAATATTTTCGCCGTGTGACGTGCGCACACACACAGCCGACAACATGTTTCCATTTTCATTGAGCGTCCATGTCAGTCGTAGTAAGTGATTGTTTTTGGGAATATAATCTGTACTGCGACTTGTGTTTATTATTTCGACAATTACATGTTCACACACTTGTACTAAACCAAACATTCCCGATTGGTTATAACTAATCGGTTTATCTTTTTATTTTAACCGCCGTTGAATTACAGGTAAGCCATATTATATTCGTATATTTTAGGATGTAATGTCTCTTCCAAATCAAATATTTCCTATTACTGACCAATGCACTTGTATGAAATTTCCATAACTGTTTACTGTCGTGTCCTACAAACATTTACATTGCATTTATTTATCAGCAATTGTTATTTTTTGGCACACACATTCACATTACTATCCTAATACACGTCAAGGTCAGAATCTGTAGTATGAGCAAATGAAATTCATCGAAATTGTTTCATTTATAATAAATCTAATACTGAAAATATCATTGACAATTTTTGCATTGATTGTGCACTTCTCGTAGGATAATATACAAGCTGGTACGTTTTTGATCTTTTCTACTATTAATCTTATCTATACTATTGTAAATGCCACTTATTTTACATACATCGTTCTACTTTTTCTCTATTTTGGATTAACATTTTCGATACTTTCTTTATTGTATCTAATCTTGCTTCTCGGTTAATTAACTTTATATTATCAGAGTCAAAGAATCTCACTGGTAATCAATTTTAATCCCATCTCAAATGTGTATTAGTTATAGAATTTGTATTTAATTAGGTTTGTATAAAATGTAGACTTATTCCTGTGATTTTTAAATAAATATCTAACTATTTACTTAACTGTCAATAATATTTTAGTAAATTCTATGTAGTATCAGTTTTGATATTTAGTTTTTTTTTCAGTTATCAAAACTTGGTCCAGCAGAGGAGCTCCTGATTGATCAATAAGTAAAAAAAAAATTTAATTTTTCTACTTGCAAAAAAAATTTAAAATTTTATTCGTATATATATATACATATATATATATATATATATATATATATATATATATATATATGTATACATATATATATATACGTATATATATATATATATATATATACATATATATATATATATATATATATACATATATATATATATATACATATATATATATATATATACATATATATATATACATATATATATATATATACATATATATATATATATACATATATATATATACATATACATATATATATATATATATATACATATATATATATATATACATATACATATATATATATATATATATATATATATACATATACATTATATATATATATATATATATATATATATATATGTGTGTGTGTGTGTGTATTACATTACCTACCTATTTTCATTTTGATCATTATTAACATCATTTCTATTCTTTCCGGTCATCCAGGTCATTTCGTGTCGAAATAAACGAACACCTATCGCAAAAGCGTCGCATAGTCGCCTGAGTTCCTCAGCAATCGATCTTCAGGGAAGCGATGTTCATTCATTGCATTAGAAAATGCTAGCATGTAAATCTATTTCATCGTTACCATCTGAATCTAAACCAATTGAAAAATTTATTCGTGGGCGGCATATCAATTGTCAAATACTCCTCGAAAATTTCAATTTGAATTGGAATAATTCTGAAAATAAAAAGTGTTCCTGGAAAATTATCGATAAATATCAATTCTCGAGTTTTGTGTTACCATCAAGCACAGCACTGAAATCAATCCTTGCTAGAAGTGGAAGTAACGATAAATTATTTGCCAAAACCTGTCATTCTGATAATTTATCTGCGAACATAGATCTCAAGTAGAATTTAAATTTCGTTAGCGAGAGTGTACCTTTGTCTGAAATGTCTAAACACATCGTTATGTCTAAAAACGATAATAGATCTCTAGCGACACAAAATGTGTCCAAATAAATCCCTGTTCGAACGAGATCTTTCTACTAATCTACATGAGAACGAAACTCGTAACAGAATTTCAGAATTACAGAGAAATATATCCAGTGACGAAGAAACCGTTATGAGTATAATTCGAAAATCGTCTGAAAGAGACAATTTAATTACTGATTTGAGAAATTAACATGGAACAAATGTTGCATGTCTCATTCAGTGATTAAGTATCTTCTTTTAAAATAGTCGACTATCTTTTCGATTATTATAAAATGGGACATATAAAAGGTGCTTTGAATTGTTTGCCTCCAGAAATGATTAATACGGAATTGAACGATTCTAAATAAGAAGTTTCAGAAAAGAATACATGTGAAGGTCGCGACAGCAGTAAGCGCGTTGTCATATGTTATATTCTACACCAAATCCTCGTACCAGTTTGAATTCATATTGATATAAAATGAGTACCTCTTGCACAGTTCGTTGCCCACTGTACGTGTAATGGAACAGATAGTGTCGGAACGAAAGAGATGAATGGATAGTTCGTTACCGCAACTACGATATGACTCACGATTTCACTGAATATAGGGGAGAAATGGCAACTTTGCATATGTCCTTCAGAAATGAACTGGAAATTCTTGAAGGAATAAAATTCATTGGAACGTATGGAACAAACAAAAACTTAATATTGGAGCGTCGAAAAGAGTTTGAATCAGATTTAGATATCCAAAAGACAATACCAATTTGTAGAGTCGTGTGTAGGGGAGCCTCGATGATAATTCCAATCTACCGGTTATCTGTGCAGAACTCCTCTCATAAATCGATTTCAGTTTGAAATAAATTTCGAGTAATTATGAGAGTACTTTCGATGAAGTCGATGTAACTTTAATCGCTGATTTACGAATAATTTGTGACCTGCTGAAGTTTCCTATCTAACTGACATTTTTTCATTAATGAACGACTTGAATTTGTCAATGCAAGGAAATCACATCAATCTTTTTATTTGTGAAAATAAAAAGATGCTTCCGATAAAAAAAATGACTTCTGATTAAACAACGTAAAAATAATTATTTTGATATGTTTTCATCATTCTTACAAATGGTCGAGGACAACATGATAACACAGAAGGAATTTTTGGATACACATCAAGTTATACAAAATAATTTATTAAAATTCAAAGAATTTTTTTTTAATATTTCCCACCTACAGGAGATATCCGTTCGGGAAATATGTGGGTGTTAAATCATTTTCAGCAAGGTCAATTCTACTTTATTAGAACAATAAAATTTAATTGAATTATCAACGGACAAGAGTTTGGAAATAAAGTTTTAAGATAACCATAAAAAATTATCAAAATTTTGGTTTCGTTTCAAAATTTCGAGAAGAATATCAAATTCTGAAAACGCAATAAAATTATTTCCATTTGCAACAACTTATCTGACTGAAAGTAGATTTTCAACAATGGTTATTACGAAAAATAAATTTACAAAACCGACTAAACATAAGATCAACAATGGGAATTTTTTAAATAGTTCTATTGAAATTAAAATTAATAAATTAATTAAATATAAACAACAAATACATTAAATATTATATTGTATATTGTATTCATAACTTATGTAAGAGTTTTTAATAAATATAATTCAAAACCATTTTAATTTTGAAACACGTTTTATTTAAAATCGTCAATCTCATAAAAATAAAAATGAATTTTATTGATTTTAAATTTTATACAGGGCCGGGTTTGGCCTTATGTTCCATGATTTGGTGCGGTGCCCTACCTTACGGTATTGATCCGTATTCGTGGTGTGTGGATTGTGTGTAATGTTTGTGTGGTTTTTATTAATGTCTCGTGCTTTGGTTCCGGAAAAAATTTTCAAAAAACCGGGAGGTCAATCTCACATTTTATCGTATTTAAATATCAATAATAAAAACTGAAATTAAAGTATTTGTTATAAATCGAAATTAATCAGTAAAAATGTACTTAGTGTTACATTTCACACGTAGAAGTTATCAAATATGCAAATTTTTATTTATTTATATAAAATACAGTGATTCCAGTCTACCCGGGTTTTCAACACGTTTTATTATAAACATTGGGGTCGCGGAGGATTTACAAATATATATATATATTTCAGGTTACGCTGCAAAAAGGTTGAGAAACGCTGCTTTATACTATATTGTTTAAGATCTGTTAAGTGTTGACATCGTTATTTTTTTACAAATACTTTGGACTATGTCAATATTTACATTTGAACGCTGGCTGTCACGCAGTGTTTATATAATTAATTTTATTATATTAATAATTAATGTCACATAATTTTAATTTCTTAATGAACCACTATTGAAATAAATCTGTATCATACTAAAAGCAGTTTATTATTTTTATGCTGTTAGTTGTTTATCTAACATGGGGAGGAAACGACCTCGGAAATTGACTTTGGGACCAAACTTCGTGTAATAGTAGGGTATCTCAAAGGTATTAATATAGTAACGTACTAGCTTGCACTAATTGGAGCAACTACGTTTTTTGACATTTTTCCTAGTCTATGAATAGAAGTCAGAACAAGAATAGAAGTCAATACAAATGAAGATATGTCAGATGTAAGTGTTCAGGGCGTAAAACCCCCAGGAACTGCCGTCACAAAATCGCCGTTATATAATATCGAATATAATACCAGATCAGAAATTTTAAACTATCCTAAAAAGAAAAGCTTGCACTATTCAGCCATTTTCGAGAAAAAAAGACTCCATTGTTTCTGCATCTTACAAGAGAAATTATTTTCTAATATTTAACTAGTTTGGTAGTTATTCGGTAACGCGCAGGCTTGGAGTGTCTTACGTATCAGGTTCGACTCCCAATTGATTCATTCAGTTTATTTTTCTTCACCTGAATAATTATTTAATGCTTTTAAAACATTTTGTTAAAAAAAATAATTAAATAAAGATGAAATAACATTTTCTTGCAATTTTCTTTCGAAAAATGCTTTTTTAAATTTTTACAATTTTATTTCAGAAAATGATTTCTTCACGATTTTTTTAATTTTTATCATTATTTTGCAAGCATGAACACTTATATACGAATATGTTTGCAAAATAATGCTAAAAATTAAAAAAATTCCAGAAAAAATCATTTTTTGAAATAAAACTATGAACATTTAAAAAAGGGCTTTTTTTAAAGAAAATTGCAAGAAAATGTTATTTCATCTTTATTTAAGTACTTTTTTTAATAAAATGCATTAAATAATAATTCAGTGAAGAAAAAAAACTGCATAAATCGAGCGAGACTCGAACCAGACACTTGAAGCCGCCTCCTACCGTCTAGCTATCAAGCTAGTTGACAACACTTCAGAAACTTGGGAGCCTTTTTTCTCGAAAATGGCTCAATAGTGCGAGCTAGTACGTTACTATATTAATACCGTTGGAGTACCATACCACTACACGAAGTTTGGTCCCAAAGTCAATTTCCGAGGTCGTATCCTCTCCCTGTAAGAACTC
>CM068324.1:3544097-3564097 GCA_034766995.1 Acanthacorydalis orientalis
GACAGGTCTGATACAGGCCGCTTAAAATAATCGAAACATATGAACATGATTGTTTTTACTATTAGAGGAATGGAATTACTTAGTTTTTCGAATTTATATCATTTTGTGCATCGTTCTATTATTGAATGGAACAAGTAAATATAAATACTCTCTTACAAAACATTTAAAAATAACAAAATATTTAAAAATAATTGTATCTTCTAGTTATTGTTTATGAGATCGCTGTTTGTGTAAGTATTTGTCGTTGAAATGAATTGTTAATGTGATCTAATATCTCAAGTACTTTCTTCTTAACTCCAAGTGACGACAGGTTTGGCACACCGATTTCCTCTGAAAATTCTTTACATTGGCTCTACTGTCAGAATGAGGAGAGCCCTTCTAAACAGCTGGCAGAGGAGTGATCGAACGTTAGTTCGGTAGAAGCTGAGTTTCGCATGATAGCGCAATAGGGAAGGAACTGTACTATTGTCATCTGTACTAAAACAAAACAATTACATTGTAAAAAAAAAAAAAAGTGGAGCCAACAACGTAAAGTAGTTGGCTGATATTTATTTGGATTAAATATTTGTACTTAAGACGAATGTCCTTCTGTTGAGATAATCAAGTGAAAAAAAAAATATTCCGTTGAGCCAACTACGTTGCATAGTTATAGTTAATGAGATGCATGTACAAATTAACAGTTCGGAAATCGGACTGTAAAAATTTTTGCAAGACGAAACCAATCATACACTTGAACTAAAAAACTACAATGAATTGACGTAAATTCAGTATTAAAATGAGTGAAGAAAAATTGAAATTAAAGTAGTTAAGTCAAGTCATTTGAGACAACTGAATATTTTTTACTACTAGGGCGTTCCACACCCTAGTCGCTACACTGGCCGATCCCGGAGGCACCGCCACTGCTCGCTCCGTTCGTTTCGAATATATTAACCATACTTTATATATATATATATATGTATGTATGTGTATGTTAGTATTTTTATACAATCACTTTCACAGTAAGATTGCGTCGTTTATATATATATATATATATCCTCCCGGTTTTTTGAAAATTTTTCCCGGAACCCAAGCAAGAGACAATAATAAAAATCACATAAACACCACACACAACCCACACATGCGGATCAATACCGTAAGGTAAGGGCACCGCACCAATATCAATAGCATAAGGCCAAACCCGGCCCTGTACAATATTTAGAAACAATAAAATACATTTTTATTTTATTTTGTTTATATATATATATATATATCCCCTCCCGATTGTCGATCCGGTATGGTCTAGTGGCTAGGATACCTGGCTTTCACCCAGGAGGCTCGGGTTCGATTCCCGGTACCGGAATGTGTTGTGAATTTTTTTCCCGGGTTTTTTTAAAATTTTTCCCGGAACGCAAGTAGAGACACTAATAAAAATCACCAAAACACGACACACAATCTACACTCACAAATGCGGTTAAATACCAAATTTGGTAAGGGCACCGCACTAATGTCCGCAACAAAAGGCCAAACCCGGCCCTGTATAATTTTAATATCAATAAAATTCATTTTTATTTTATTTTATTTATTTATACCCTCCCGATTTTTTGAAAATTTTTCCCGGAACTCAAGCAGAGACACTAATAAAAATCACATATAACACTACATACAATCTACACCCCACAAATGCGGTTAAATACCAATCAGGTAAGGGCACCGCACCAATGTCCAAAACATAAGGCCAAACTCGGCCCTGTATCATTTTATTATCAATTAAATTCATTTTTATTTTATTTATATATATATATATATATATGTATGTACGTATTTATATATATATATATATATATAAAAAAAATAAAAATAAATATTATTGGTCATAAATATAATACAGGGCCGGGTTTGGCCATACGATTGTGATTTTGTGCCGTGCATTTATCGTTGCCGGTAGTTACCCGCTTTTAACAATTGTGGACGGTGTGTTGAATTTTGGAAATTTTTATTATTGTCCATGCGTGTATTGTCCGAAAAAAATTTTCAAAAAACCGTGTGTATATATATATATATATAAACGAAGCAATCTTACTGTGAAAGCAGTTGTATAAACATACTAACATACATACATATATATATATATAAATATATATACACACATATAAATACACACACACACACACACATATATATATATATATGCTAATATAGAATTATGATGTTTATATCATAATAATCGTAATGAAATGTATGACTTTATAAAACAAATGACGCACTCTTATATATATATACATATATACACACACATATGTCGGTGAGTCAAAAAGGAATCCACTTGTTATAGGTACATAAAAATGAAAAGTCCAGTCTTAATCAAAATGTTATTTATTTATAGCAAAAATAATATATAGAAATTATGTCATAAAGATCAAGTCGTCAAGATGATGTCCATCGCGGCGTTGGCACTTCTCTAACTTATCACAAAGGTTTTGAAAAACTTGTCAACATGTTGTTTGTTCATTTTTTTCGACTTCATGGCAGATATTTTCTTTAAATCGTGTAATTGTCGTCGGGTTGATGTAGACTCAACTCTTCAGATACATCCTAAGGAAAAAATCACACAGAGACAAGTCTTCACTTCGCGAAGGTTACTGAATGTCACCTCTATGGAAGATTAGTTATTGATGAAATATTTCTCTTATCAACAGTCAAATTTGTCAACAAATTCTTTCAATATTTTGATATACTCTTGGGAAATAATTGTGACAAGGCGTCCATGAGAATCCTCGAAGAAATATGGACCAATTACGCCTCTTGCTGAAATTGCTGCCGAAACTAGGAAATGCAATACTCTTAGGCGTAGGTTCTCGCTGCTCCAACATCTACAGTTTTGTTGGCATGCCCGTTTAAAGAAAAATGTACTTCTTCAGAAAACAAAATGTTGTCAAATTTGTTGAATCGGCCGAACATCTCATCTGCGTAATTTTTCCGTGAAACAAAGTCTAATTCCTTAAGGTCTTGCACGAACTGCATCTTGTATGTATGCAGTTTTAAAAACCAACGTGGCTTGGATCACGTCATTTCCACCGCGCCTGCCCGTTTACGAGTTGACAGAGCCGGGTTGACCCGACTGAATTATTGACGTGTTGAATGTTTTTCTCACTTCGTGAGATTTTTGGAAGCCTTCTTGATCACTGGCTTACAATAAATCCAGTTTCTTCATACTTTTTAATCCATAACGTAACTAAATTTGTTGAGGGACACTGATTAATATTGTATAAATGGTACTCTATTCGTAAAAGTCGTCGAACGGCAACACAGCTGCGTTTCCGAGTGAGACAAATGTACAAATTGCATTTTTTTCTGGCCCGTGTTTATTTGTATCAGGAATTAGACATATACAGCCATCAAGATTCCATCGCATTGTAATAAGATTACATAAAACTATTCGTTTCACTCTCCGCTCAGTTGTTATTATGTCGTAACTGTTCTTATAGTCGTGTATTTATTCCGTGTATGTCAAATACAAACGAAGTGAGTCTGTGATCAAGTCTGTTTCATGATTAGTTTCTATCAAATCTAAACAGGCTAGGTAGTATTTTATAAATATGGATAATCAAAACAGAGAGTCAGGTCAGTTTTTTCATTGAATAGTTATTATACTTCCTTAAATTAGTAATATAACATTTGTTTGAAATATTTGTATATTTAGTTTTATTCTAAGTAGTTGATTAGAGCTGAAACAATTCACTAATTAATAATAAAAGCGATCAGACATGTCTATAGTAAATTAAATTATTTATTATATGATACGGTAAATCAGTTGATTATGTTTTAATAATTCTAATTGGAATTGCACTTTATTGTTGTAAATAATTAGCAATCCGTCTGATTGACCTTGATCAATTTTATACATGTTTTTTCTTTTATATGGTAACATTAACCACAAATCTTTCCTCCTGCCTAACTTTTTTGTTATTATGTACACTTTTCTTACTCTAAGTTTACACGACATTCATTTGAATGAATTTTTTAAGATAGGGTACGCGTTCCAGTAGATACTGAATCTGTGTCTTTAGAATCGAATGAAAACAATGAAGAAGTATTCGAGTATGAGATATATAGTTCAACAGACGAAGAGTCACAACATTTCTGGAGACATACTAAATTTGATAGTTCTAGTGATCCTTCTGTGAGTACAATAAAATATTATAGATATGAATAATTTTTGCATAAATGTCTATTTTATAAATTATTT
Source organism: Acanthacorydalis orientalis (assembly GCA_034766995.1). Classification (NCBI taxonomy): domain Eukaryota; kingdom Metazoa; phylum Arthropoda; class Insecta; order Megaloptera; family Corydalidae; genus Acanthacorydalis; species Acanthacorydalis orientalis. Next base: position 3,548,323 of record CM068324.1, read on the forward strand.
AATACCATTCGTAACAAACAACAAATACTCATCAATGAATAATTTGAATATATGAATGTATTTTATATTTTTGAACATTTGCCATATTTTGTTATAAATATTATAGGACATGCCACATACCAATATGTTAGATGTAATTGCTTCGTGTTCTATGGACAATCAAGAGAATGACATCCTACTTGCTGACGAAAGTGATGAAATCAGTGAAATTGATGATGATAAAATAGCATTTTTAGAATTTCGCACACTTTCTGAATGCAGGGAATGTAGAACGTGGTCATATAAGAATCCACTTGTTTTCTACTGCAACAAGTGCTATCAGGTATAATAAAAATACATTTTAATCAGATAAATAAATTTTTTATAAAAAATAATTACGAATATGAATTTATACAAAATCAGTTTCACTTCGATAATATACAATAAATAATATAAACTTTATAAAGTGTGTACTATGAATAAAGGACTAATAAAATTACTATTTAATAATAATAAACAAATTAATTTGATCTGTTGGATAATGACTAATTATTATAATACACTTTAATTGAGTTTGTATTTTCCTTGTAAAGAAAAGTTAACATTAACTGCCTTCTGAACAATATGAACATCTCAGTAATTGATATTTAATATCTTTTGAGTAACACCTATTAAATATTTGAGATTTTATTTATCATGGCAAGTGAAAATGAAGGAAATCTTTTTCAAAATTTCTTAATTGATAATCAGTGATACCATCTTACAATCTTGAACTGAAACATAGTAAACACACATATGTGCACATGTATATAACTGTGTCTGTATTAATTATAATTTGTTTTTATTGTTAGAACAAAACAGATACAAAACAATTGAATTATATTTCTCTATTGACAGCTTCGAAAATCGTTTTTTCCACCAAGACCTCGCCGTCGTCAGCACAAAAAGAAATCAATGAATAATTCAGAGCCCGAACTGGCAACGGGTACTCAACAATCACTTGAAACTCAAAATAATACTTCAGTGTTAAATCAGCTGGAAGCATCAATATCAGATCTTAAATTGAACAATCTTCCTAAAGAAGGAGAGCAAGAGGTGATTAAGTTACTTGATATTCTTTTTATATCGTGTTAATGTTTGATATTTGCATGTGAAATTAATACTTTTATACACGTGTACATTCGGAAAAGTTTTAATAACAAAAAAATGTGTGTCATTTTTCATGTAAGGTAGTATGTTGTTCTTCTCCTTATATATATATATATATGTTCAATTATTCGTTATGCATTTAGAAAATCTACAATCTGAATTTTTGGTTGCTTGGTTGGGAAATCATTTTATATTTGCTTATTGGCAAATATATATATATAGTATTTATTCATGTTTTTTTTTTTAGATAAATCAATTCTATTTACAGTAATTTAAAGTTTTATTAATAATCTACCATTTCACATGCAACAATATAATGTAAAAGTTCTTAAAATGTGATTATTTTTGATACAAGTTTTCATAATTGAATATAATTAATCATAAAAATATTTGTCTTTGAAAATATTTTTATACGAGGATGAATTAAATAAATGGTTTATTTTCAAATAGGGTTCAACAAAGGACACTGCACAATTAGATGCGGTTTCCAGTTTGTGCATTATGTGTATATCTAATCCGAAGAATGGAATTTTCGTACACCGCAATATTGGTCATATATGTTGTTGTTATCATTGTGCTGTCAAAGTTTGGAAGACGTTGCACAGATGCCCAATTTGCAATTGTAAATCAAATACTGTACTAAAAGTTTTCGTATAAATTGATAAGAAAATTATGTTTCTTCTTATGCTATCTCTTCCCTCGTTCATAATGAAAGTTAATTTACATTTCAGTATTCGTACATATAGATGTACATTTATATAAGTAGCAAATAGTATTTGCATATTCATTTATTTATTTTGACTCCTAAAAATGTAAAAATAACTAAATGAATATGCAAATACTATTATAAATTAAATTATACACACTCAAATATAGTTACTTAACTATATTTGAGTGTGTATAATTTTATTTTATTATAAAAAATAAACAATATGTGAATCTTTGTTAATACAATATAAAATAAAAATATTTGAAATATTTTATATCATTCACTAAAAAACCCTCGTTTCAGAATGAAAATAATCGAAATTAATAAAGAAATATATAAAATAGTTGACATTTAAAAAAGTCAAATCAATATAGCACCATTCAAATTAAAGAAATCAATGAATACGTATTAAACAGATTAATAAATTTAAATAGTTTATATTAGTTAAACAAGACATACCTTTAATATAGACTTTTTTAAAAAGTAAACTACAGAAATTACTATGTTAGCAATATGGCTTGAGACAGAACAGATTATACTTGGTTACTACATTATTGTAAAAATCAAATTTGTATAGAAGAAAATTTATATGTATTAGAACATATTTAAAATTTATTTTGATAATATAGTAGAGTCTGCAACCAAATTTGCTCTAATCCATCTATTAACAAACGCAATACCGTTCTGTCAATACTCATTTGTTTGAGTCTAGAATATTTTCGCCGTGTGACTTGCGCACACACACAGCCGACAACATGTTTCCGTTTTCATTGTCCGTCCATGTCAGTCGTAATAATTGATTTTGTTTTTGGGAATTTAATCTGTACTGCGACTTGTGTTTATTATTTCGACAATTACATGTTCATACACTTGTACTAAACCAAATATTCCCGATTGGATTGAAGCTAATCGGTTTATCTTTTTATTTTAACCGCCGTTGAATTGCAGGTAAGCCATATTATATTCGTAGTATTTTAGGATGTAATGTCTCTTCCAAATCAAATATTTCCTATTACTGTCCAATGCACTTGTTTGAAATTTCCATAACTGTTTACTGTCCTGCAAACATTTACATTGCATCTATTTATCTGAAATTGTTATTTTTTTGGCACACACATTCACATTACTAACCTAATACACGTCAAGGTCAGAATCTTTAGTGTGAGCAAATGAAATTCATCGAAAGTAATTGTGTCATTTATAATAAATCTAATACTGACAATATCATTGACAATTTTTGCATTGATTGTGCACTTCTCGTAGGATAATATACAAGCTGGTACGTTTTTGATCTTTTCTACTATTAATCTTATCTATACTATTGTAAATGCCACTTATTGTACATATATTGTTCTATTTTTTCTCTATTTTGGATTAACATTTTCGATACTTTCTTTATTCCATCTAATCTTTGCTTATCGGTTAATTAACTTCATATTATCAGAGTCAAAGAATCTCACGGGTAATCAATTTTAATCCCATCTCAAATGTGTATTAGTTATAGAATTTATATTTAATTAGGTTTGTATAAAATGTAGACATATTTCTGTAATTTTTAAATAAATATCTGACTGTATTTACTTAACTGTCAATAATATTTTTGTAAATTCTTTGTAGTATCAGTTTTGATATTTAGTTTTTTTTGTCAGATTTATTTCTCAATTCATCGCTTTTTTAATCCTCCGGAGCTCCAATAGTAGTTCTAATGTTCAAGTTTTGGTCCAGCAGAGGAGCTCCTGATCAACAAAACTGTATTTCTATCAAATGTAATAGTCACGACGTGAAATCCAGGTATGTATGATATCCTCTATGTATTGTTTGGTTAGATAGATTTTGATTTATTTTGTCAGGATCACATATCGTTTAAATTTTATGATTAGAAACTTAACATCTTTGTGATTAAACTGTAGAATTCTGCCTTTTTAAAAACTTTGAATTGGTTACATATAATCATGTTTCTATTTATAAAGGTTAATTTTACATACTCCTTATTTTATTTAAATTTATTAGTAACAAAATGTTTTTAAATTTGTTTCTTTTGTCAAGTAAATTTAATTGGTTAACAATTTAAAAGAAAATCAATTATTGAATATTAAAATAATAAATATATCCTTCATATTCATTGTTAGAATAATTAGAATTTATAATTTAATTTTTATAAACTTAGTAAAAATTGTAAATTAATGATTGATGATTAATTATGAATACTTCATGTTTATTTTGAGATTGATAATTATTTTAAATTGATCAATGTTTAAGTAAAAAAATATTATTAATTTTTCTACTTACTTCAAACTTTATTTAGAATTTTCTTCGTATGAACTTCTTTTTAGTTTATCTATGAATGCTTGATAAGAAATATTTTGTGTAAAGTTTAGGCAGAATAAAAATGTCAATTTTTCACTATTGATAATACATGTTGCATGTAACGCACAAATAATCTGCGTAAAATGTAAGTCGTAAAATGTTTATTGGAAATGTTTATAAAAATTAACAACGAAATGCAATCTTAAAGTGTGTAGCAATTTTTTTATTCCAAACATTCAGTGAATACAGTATTTTGAATAAATTTGTCATCAGTTTTACACTGAAATCGTACACCCTCTTCGTTGTACACCGTTAAACAAAACACTGATCATGTGGCTAATGTCAACCAATCAGAACAGAGACCACGTGATATCCATCAACCAATCATTGATGATCGGAAATGGAAATGGTTGACGTGCTATTTGTAGAGTGTAGCGGGAGATCAGCGTTGCGAGGAAGTAGTCTAAAGAAAAAAAATTGTATTATGGTAATTTTACGATGAAATTCCTTTTTATATATAGAAAGATATGAATTCTATTTTGAATAATATGTTCTAGTAAGAATGTAGGATGGCAAGTTTATACTAAATTGTAAATATCATTATACATTTATCACAGCTTTACATATATACATTTTTATTTATTGTAAATTTTGCTACAAATATACTTTTTGATTGTAAATTTAAGAAAATTATAAATCTGGCATATATGTATTACATTATACACATTTAAAAAAATGTTTGAAATTATAGTAGAGTTTGCAACCAAATTTGCTCGAATCCATCTATTAGCAAACGCAATACCGCTCGATTGATAGTTATTTGTTTGAGTCTAGAATATTTTCGTTGTGTGACTTGCGTACATACACAGTCGACAACATGTTTCCGTTTTCATTGGCCATCCATGTCAGTCGTAATACGTGATTTTCTGTTCGGAAATTTAATCTGTACTGAGACTTGTGTTCATAATTTCGTCAGTACTGAGACTTATGTTTATTATTTTGACATTTATATGTTTACACACTTGTTTATCTAAACCACATATTCACGATCGGATTGAAATGAATATATATATATATATATATATTAATCGCTGTTGAACTACACATAAACCATATTATATTCATAGTATTTTAGGACGGGTAATAGTTCAGTTTAAGAATATTTTTGAAAACGCACTTTCAAAATTCATTTTTTTTGCTAACTTGATAGATTACAATGTAAAACGTGATTTTAAGTTGGGTGAGCAAGTATTTTGCAATAAATATGAAAAAACAGTAAAAAAAAAGTTCCTGACTGGCAGAAGGTACAAACAGCAAAAATGGTTTTTTTATCACAAGAAAGGCCTTTTTTATCTAAAAAAACGTTTTTCCATTGGACAGTTATCAGTAAAAACACCAAATAATTACTTGTGTAGTACATTTTGCTACATTTAAAAGTGAAAAAGATCGCATAAAAAACATAATGAAACTAGATATTCCCATGATTCAGCTGTCATTATTCCGCGCGGCGCATCCGTTATGGCACGTTTATATGCATGTAAACAATTGACGCCTTTATAAATAACTTATTATAAATTGATTATATAGAATTTCATATAAATTTTGATTTCATTTTATTTGATCAATTATTGCAATGCTAGAATTATCAGGAAGATATTGTATAATATATATATATATATATATAAATAGTTATTTATATACACATATATATTTATATACACTTATATATTTATACACATACATATATATTTATATACATACACACACATATATATATATATATATTTATATACATACATACATATATATATATTTATATACATACAAACATATATATATATTTATATACATACATATATATATATATATATATATTGTAGGTAAAATCCGATTTTACTTAGCCGCTATCAATCAAAGTTCGAAGTAGAAATCCATAGTCCGAAGGTCATTACTATCCGAACACAAACAAAAAAATAAAACACCTAATTTAACATCTCTTTATTCAAACAATCCCTTTTTTAAACCTAAATGTGTGCCATGTCCAATCGCCTCGCTTCATGTAATCGACATTATAGAGCAGTAATTAAATTCAGATGATTTTTTCAATTTTTTGCATACAAATTCGATATTTTCACATAAAAATTATTTGTTTTTCAGTTAGGGGAGACCAGGGCTGGTTGGCGCAAGGTCCTTTTTTCGGCTATGTTACGAGAGTAGCACCATTTGCCCTACCTTAGGTTAAGTGATGTAAAATGCATTTACTAACGTGTTTTTGTGACAACTAGAAGAGTTTAACGAAAATAATTAATTGCCTTTTCATTTTTTATACTGGTGAGTAACTTTTGTACATCTCAAACTTTTCGTTATATCAAAAGTTTAACGGGTAATAGTTTACTTTAAGGACTTTAGTGAAAACGCATTTGAAAATTCCAATTTCTTGCTAAATCGATTAATTACAATGTGAAACGTGATTTAAAGAAGGGGGAACTGCACTTTTTAATAAATAATATTTAAAAAAAATGTAAATAAATTGCCCCACTGACAGATAGTACGAACTGCAAAATGTCTTTTTTATCTCATAAAAGGGCTTTTTTATCACAAAAAACGGTTTTCCAGTACACAATTAGTGGTATAAGCAGTAAATAACCACTTGCACAATATATTTTGTTACGTTTTAAAACAAAAAAAATGTGCGTACAAAATTAATGAAAGTAGACACTGGCATGACTCGCTCTGTTTCCATTCTGCGCGGCGCAGCCATATGCATACGCATCCGTTGTAGTGCGTTTGTATGCATGTAATTTAGTGATGCTTTTAAAATGAACGTTTTAAGTAGTCAATATTTATCGTAATGTATAACATTAAAAATAGATCTCCTTCCCCCTTCGTTACTCTCACCTCACATTCGCCTAACCCTCACCGGTATACAATTAAAAATAGACCTCCTTCCACACCCCTTCCTATAAAAACTTCACATGTTTACATGCATATGAACGCGCCATAACGGATGCGGCGCGCGAAATAATGACAGAAAATCACGCGAATATCTAGTTTCATTCAGTTTGTTACGCGAACTTTTTCGGTTTTAAATGTAGAAAAATGTATTATAGAAGTGATTATTTGGTGATTTCACCGATAATTGTTGAATGGAAAAGCGTTTTTTGAGATAAAAAAAACGCCTTTTTGCGATAAAAAATACATTTTTACACTTCGTACCTCCTGTCACTTGGTCACTTTTTTTACTGTTTTTTCATATTATTTATTGCAAAAGTCTTGCTCTCCGACTTAAAATCACGTTTTACATTGTAATTAATCGATTTAGCAAGAAATTTGAATTTTTAAAGTGCGTTTTCACAAAACTCCTTAAAGTAAACTATTACCGTTTAACGTTTGTTTTAAAAACATATACATTTTTCTATAGTACATGTGAATAGTTTAAAGATTTTGTATGGGTTTTATGCTTAACCTCAAATTTCTTTTTGTAGTATCACTTTTTTTCATGAATGCGGTAGGGACAGTTTGACGGTATAAATTATTTCTACTCTTTCTCCTTTATCGAAACATATATTCAATTTTACTATTGCCAAATGTAAGATGCCTATGTAATGTAATGCCGATGTAATGCCTAAGATTCGGTTCTGAGTAGTTATGGTGTTTTCTTGCTTTTATGATAAACGAACGCAGCTTCATTAAGTTTACTCATCGTTTTATAAAACTCACGAGACCTAAACAGAAACCATTACTGCTTCTCCTAAAAAACCATGACTCCCATCTGTCTACGGAGGCCTTGATTATGTTCAAAGACGATGGTGTCGCCGTATTATTGTTTCATCTTCATTGCAGCCACAAGCTCCAGCCCTTGGACCAAAATGTATACGGTCCGTTTAAGAAATACGTAAATTCCTTTTCTGACGCATTGATAACGAATAATTAGAGCAAAATGATATATGACATCATAGGTACCATGAGTACGACCCTTCCTTTCGTGTGCACACCTACAAACATTAAAGCAGCATTTCGTGTCGCAGGAATCTGGCTCTTTATTTTCATTACCGAGGATTTCCTGCCTGGATATTCAACAGACCGACTGAACCCGAATGAGGAACAAAAAGAAAATGAAGATGTGGCGACAGATAAGGAATCTGGTGTAGAGAAAAACATAGATGACGCATTACGAAATGTACAATCGGTGTGCTTAGCAAACAAAATTACATTTCTCTCCAACGCACTCGTCGGGGAGAGGCCTTTGACGAAAGCTTAATTCGAATGTGACGACAAGAAAATGGTAAAGAGAAAGAAAATCTCAGATTTTGATAGATTCTCTAATAAAGGAAGCAATTCGAACTGAAAAAAAGAAGTCAAGCAAGAAACGTGCAGCCCAGATGCCGAAAACCGAGAGGAAAAATGTAGAAATATCTTGCAAATAACTGTTCAAGAATTTATTTATAAAAACCCTTTTCAAAAATTTCAGGTGTTTGTGTTGTTACATCTTATTGGGTTGCATCTGGTATTGTATATTAAAAATGCAATATGTTACTAGAAATTGTTGTATCTGCCGTGTTCCGAATGATAAATTGTTCCATTGCCTGAGAACAGGAAGCAAGTGAGTTATATATTAATTTTATTAACTTTCATTCTTAATAATTATTTATGTAATAATCTTGTAGAGCACATCTTTGGCTCCAAGCACAGGGAATTGATGAAGAACATCTTAATGTAGCATGTCGGGTAATGAAATTATGCAATTACAGCAATTCCCAACAAAAGCGCTTAAATAGATCAGCGGTCCACTTTATATGCTTGGAAAGAAAGGTATAAAATATTTTTCATTTGTTAACATAATTTACATTATTAAAAATAAACAAAGTGGTTTAATAGATTTGGTTTTGAAAAATAACAATTTTTCAAAACCATACTATGTGAGATATAATAATTCGAAAACACATAATTTGCTTCTGGGTAACAATAAACGTTTGTATAATAAGTCATATTTAAATTTTAGCCACCGTCTGCAGTGTTTCCATCAACAAGTACGTTGGAAACACCGATCGCTCCTACCATTGCAGATGTGATCGACATGCCAGTAAATGTAAGCATTCACAAGTTTAATATTCTTATTTATACTATAATTAATTTTGTGAAATTATAAAAAATTCTATTATAATTACTATTCAGATTGTAGCTACCTTCTGCAATGTTTCTGTTATTATTTTGAATGGAAACACTGATGGTATAAGTTAAGTTAGTAGTTCAAAACAGTTATATAATTATAATATATGTACATTTTAGATCACAACTTTGGAGGAGCTGTCAGAAATTGCCACACTCTATACAAACTCGATTAAAACGAGTGCTAACAATGAACAATGCCTTTAGTAGCTGTTCGTTCCAAAAAATCTCTAGTAAGTAGTTATTCTTTAGCATGATTTATATATCTGTCGTTCAAAATCTATTAATTTTATTTATATTGTAGAAATCAACAATAATATCTCTTAGAGATATTAAGAAACAAATACCAAACACGTCGAGTAACAAATAAATAAATTTAAGAAAATTTTAAAAAGGAAACAAATATATCTACTCTGAGGTGTGTTTGGACAAAAAATATAAAGGCGTTGTTACGAAGCAGTGCAGATCACTTGAATTTGATTTTCAGAGATGTTCCTGCTACAGCCCGAATGTTGTTGGCCTCACAGGTATTAATTTTTCAAATTAATAAATGATTACATCGTCGTTTATAAATTAATAAATATAAGTATATTTTTATAGCTTCGTGTCAGGGGTGTGGTAGATTCAGACAGATAGTGAACTGAAGAAAAAAAGAGTCTTATCTATGACTACACAACGGTTCCTAACCACACATTACCATTTCTCGTTGACGAATAATCATCATCGCACACCAGCACGCAAAGATATAGCGACCACGCTTAGAGTGGAGCACAGGACTAGGTTGTAAGCCAGTACGTTGTGATAAGACTAAATGAAGATGTTCATCTAAAATTAGTAAAAATTGAAATTAGTATTTAACTATACGGACATACTTTATTTGAAAATCGTATTACATAGATCAAATCTTCTACCTAATCTATTGATCCGATCAATGGATCTATGATTTACGTACTGTATCTATAGATCGGATAACCAAATAGACAGGTATATAGATTGTCAGACATATGTGTCCAAAATAGATTTCATTCGTTTTGAATATATTGATTCACAAGTCTTATTACAAGAATTCTCTCGGAAAGATTTTTTCTGGTACAAAAAAATTGATATGCTTATTTTACTTTTTATTAATTTATTATTACTTCTAATTTTGTCACCTGACATTTTATATTTTATTTGTTATTTATGTATTCCATTGTATATGTAGTAATAAGGACTATAATAAATTCCATATATATTCAATGAAATTTCTGTTCTTATTATTTGAAATCTAATATATATATATATACATATATCATCATCATCTTCCCCTGTTAATCCACTGCTGGATAAAAGGCCTTTTGCATGGTTTTCCATTTTGTTCGATTCAGTGCTCCTCTTTTCCATACTTTTCCAAGAAAGTTTTAAATATCCTTATCCCATCTGTTCATTGGCCTCTTTCTGGGTCTTTTCATATTCCTTGGTTCCCAGTCAATAATTTCTCTTGTCCATCGGTTGTCTTCCCTTCTTGCGATATGTCCCGCCCGTTTCCATTTCAGACTCTTTACTCTTCTTATATCTGTGACTCCTGTTTGTTTCGTATCCAGTCTATTCTTTTTCTATCTCTTCTTGTTATTCCCAACATGCATCGTTCCATACTTCGTTGTGTTGTTTGGAGTCTTTGAACTATTTTGGCGTTAAGCACCCATGTTTCGCTGCCGTAGGTAAGGACCGATAGTATACACTGATCGAATACTTTTTTCTTTAAACAGAGTGGGATTGTTGATTTAAATATCGAGGCGTTTCGTCCGAAAGAGCTCCATCCCATTTTTATTCTCCTATTTACTTCTTCAGTGAATGATCCATCTCTGTTGATAAGCTGGCCTAGATAGACATATTTCGTGACTTCTTCTATTTCCGTTCCTTTTATTTCAATTTTCTTCGGACAGACAAACGCATTGAACAGTACTTTTGTCTTCGTATGATTCATGTTGAGGCCGATTTTTTGACTGGCATCGTTTAGTTTTTCTATTCTCTTTTGCAACTCTTCCGGGGCATTTGCGAAAATAACTATATCATCGGCAAACCGGAGATGACTTAATCTTTCGCCCTTTATTTCGATTCCTTTGTCCTCCCAGTCGAGCGATTTGAATACTTCTTCCAAGGCCGCAGTAGACAATTTCGGAGAAATTGCATCTCCCTGTCTTACACCTTTCTCGATTTCTATCTTTCTTGTTTCTTCATGTAGCTTCACCGACATTGTTGCTTTTTTATAGATGTTATCTAACAGCTCGATATATGTGCCCTCTATGCTCTGGTTCTTCAATGCAGATATTACCGACAAGGTGGTGATGGAGTCGAAGGCCTTCTCGTAGTCTATAAATCCAAGACACACTGGTATTTGGTATTCATTTGACCGGCTTATTACTTCTATATATATATATGGATATATATATATATGGATATATGGATATATATATATGGATATATATATATATATATATATATATATATGGATATATATATATATGGATATATATATATATATATATGGATATATATGTATATATATATATATCATTTTACAGTACAGCCAGCAGTTGAACTGTACGGTCGTAGAATCAGCAGCAGCTCTCTAGAAGAAGGATGGCATGGTCCAGTACAGTGCAGTGAATAGTATAGTGCAGTGAATTGTGAATAGTGCAGTGAATTTTCTATAGATTTTGCTCAGTATTAGCATTAGCTTCAGATCTATTCTATTCCGACATATATTATTATTATATATACATATGTATATTTAACTGACTAACTTAAATTCAGTGCTGTGAACTGTATGCAGTGTACAAACTGGCCCCGTCACCTCTCCTATAAAGTTTGGTGATTGGCGGCCCGACATTGACTGCGGAATGTTCCGGCATATCCACACTGTGAAGTGTTAATGCATAAACCCACAGCCTCAGATGGCTCAAAATCTCTCATGAGCTCTGAGCAGCTCGCATCGGAGCCCTATGCCACACGGTCGCTGTTAGCACCGATCATCATCAAGATACGTCAACTTCTTCCTCCCACAAAAGAGTGGCAGTTGTGAGAAAAATCCGTTTCCGCAAAACCTTAAAAGATGGCCATGCGGTCATAATTATGGGTGAAACCATGACTGAACTTGTCAACATTCAAGCTAATACCATGACTTCCAAGGCACCTCTGCCTCCTAGAGCTTCTGCAAAGTCAAAAGCTGCCCCTAGGATGACTACTGCTAGCGTATCGCCTGTCTCAGCCAGATCAAGTCCGAGCGTGGTTCTCGCTCCGCCCATTCCTACAACTCTTGCAATTCCCGCCGAACCCCGTACATTAGCAACGGAAGACCCGTAGTCCAGCGCAGATGGATACAGCCTAGTTCAGCGGAAGAAGAGTGGGCGTGCCGATGGGCGTGTCCCATTAACTCAATCTCCTAACAACAGTAGACCCGCCTCTCCGCAGGCTGAGCTTGCTACTGTTGATGGAGCCTCTGCCTCCACATTCTTTACCCCGAACAGGTTCACTTCCCTATTTGCTCCAGGTCCCCAGCTGGAAATCCCGATGGCCAGCACTACCTCTGTTGGAAGCTCCTCAGCACAGGGGACCAGTGCAAATGACCAGATCTCAACGTCATAGCCTAGACGTCCGCCCCCCCATCATGCTCCGGGATAAACCCAAGGACGTCTTAGAATTCCGTCAAGCAATAAAAGAAATTACAAATCACCAGGTACACTACAAATCACTCAGAGTTGGCGTCAAAATATCATGCGAAACTCTGGCTGATTATGAAGCAGTGCGCAAAAGTTTAGCCGGTTCAAATACGGCTCAATTCTACTCCATCACACCGCTCGAGACCAAACTTGTGTCGCTCGTGGGCAGAGGTCTCCCAGGCATACATCCTGACAGACTTATTGAAGCTCTGGCAGAAAACAAACTAACTGCTCTAAAAATCTATAAAATGAGCGGCATTAACAGTTCACTACCGCTCTATAAAGTGGATTTTGCGCACGGAACCCCGATCGGCTCGGTTATGGCTGTGTCATACCTAGTCGACTTCAAGGTCTACTGGCGCAAGTACCAAGGTAGGGGCATAACCCAGTGCCACCGATGCCAGCGCTTCGGTCATGCTGGCACAAATTGTTATGTCCAACCCAGATACGCGAAATGCGCTGGAAATCACGCCACCGCTACTTGTGTCAAAACGCCGGACACACTTGCTACCTGTGCCAACTGCAAAGGACCGCACACAGCCAATCATCGTCTCTGCCCAGTGTACGCTGAGTACCTGGCCAAGAACGCTAAAGCCGAGCGGGAGCCTAGGCAGCAGCCCAGTCGTTTCATTCCTGCTCCGCCTCAGACCACCAGTGCTTGGGTCAACCTCGCAGCTGGTCCAAACGCCGGTCACCCCAACGTGCCGTCGTCATCATCAGTGGAGGCGCCTATCACATCTCTACCGTCGCCAACACTGCAGTGCCTACAACAGTTCTCAGCGATGGGAGCCACGAGATCCACAAGGCAGCCACGCCCGTCAAACACTGCAACTCCTCTCACTGCTTCTATGCCGTCATCAGCAAATCAGGTACCTGTACCTGCCCAAACCTCCTTCTCAACCCGGACACCGCCCACATCTCCGACCACGGCTCGCAACGCTTTTGCGACAACCGATTCCACATCCGTCCATGAGATTGCCTCCGATCTCGACGTCTGCATAACGCAGCTAAGACTTTTAGGTACCTTTGTGGACCTAAAGACTCTCGGCAGCACCCTTACTACCTTAACCAGCCAGCTCCTAGTGGCAACTGGACTGTTCGAGAGGCTTAGCGCCCTGGATGAGTTTCAGTTGCTGTTGCCTTATTCACCCCTAAATTAAAAATCCTTAACTTCAATATCCAGGGAGGAATCCTTAAAAAGAAACCTGACTTGATTCAACTCCTTGCCTTCCATGATGTCGACGTCGCCGTCATCACGGAAACAAATCTTTCCTCACGACACAACCTTCGTATTCCAAACTATCATCTACACAGACGTGACAGACCTACGCGGGGCGGTGGGCTAGTTGTACTAGTCAAGCGCGATATTCCGCACGTACGACTCCCTGACACAGACATTCCCGTTGAGCATATCAACATTCAGACTGACTGTCGACCGAGACTCACGATCACTGGCAGTATGCAAACCAACTGGACAAACATCACTTGGACGCATTAACTGCCCAAAACACCCCCATCTGCATTGTGGGTGACTTCAATGCAACTCATCCATCCTGGAGCTGCCTCTCCACCAATGCAAATGGACGTAGGTTGCATGAATTTCTGGATGAGGCAGTCGCTCCACTCAGCCTGCATTATCCTTGTAGCCATACTCATTATTCGGACAATCCCAGTCATAACCCGTCTACCATTGACCTTGCGCTCGCAAAAAACATGGACACATGCCCTTTCACTCTTCAAACGGTCAAAATCCCAAACTCAGATCACTTCCCGATCCTCATTACCATTGACCGGATGTGCAAAATGGCTCCTAGGGTGAAAGCTATGCACGACTTAAGTCAGGCAGACTGGAAGGGTTTTAAGAACTCCCTTAACCAGTTGATCTACCTTCCGGGAGATTTACTGAACACTGTCGATGTTGACAGCTGCATCAGTCATTTGGAGACATCGAGGCAAGCTGCGGACTTGCACATTCCGAAGGTGCGTAGATCCACGATAGTACAGTATCGGCCCTCGCGCGATGTCAGGGACCTCATAAGTTCTCGATATCGCGCCAGGAAAAAATGGAAAGTCACTCGAGACCCGCATTACAAGACCGAACTGAACCGGCTCTCAAAAATCATCTCAGAGGCTATTAGTACCGAAAGAAGGGAACACTGGGAGCAGCACACCATTAAAGTCCTGAGGGA
Source organism: Acanthacorydalis orientalis (assembly GCA_034766995.1). Taxonomy (NCBI): domain Eukaryota; kingdom Metazoa; phylum Arthropoda; class Insecta; order Megaloptera; family Corydalidae; genus Acanthacorydalis; species Acanthacorydalis orientalis. The sequence goes on from CM068324.1 coordinate 3,563,526, forward strand.
CAACCACAACACTGTATGGCCGTTAGTCAGGAAGTTGCGGTCATACCGGGATCCTCCCACCACCCTCATTACCGACAACGGCGTTGTATCCACAGCCATTGGGAAAGCCAAGGACATTGCACGGGCCTTCGGACACGCTCACACCATATCCTAACACCTAGGTAACCATTCCTACGACCTTAGAGTCACCACTGAGGTAGCTGAGCTTGCTGCGCTCCCTCCGTCGCCGTGCTTGTCTCCAACAACTAGCGCTGAGCTGAGTGATCTCGTTAAAACATTAAAAAATCGCAAGTCGCCTGGTCAGGACGACATTGCAAATCAAATGGTTAAGAATCTTCCTCGTCTTGCCATTGCGTTCCTGGTGCGCGTCTTCAACGCCGTACTTGAACTAAATCACTTTCCGCAGCAATGGAAAATTGCTAAGGTCGTACCCATCCCCAAATCCGGTAAACCCAAATCTAACCCGTCCGGTTACTGTCCAATCATCCTTCTTCTTGCCCTCAGCAAACTTTACGAGCGCATCATTCACTCCCATGTCCAGAACTACCTGGACTCCTTCAAAATCATACCTC
>CM068324.1:3569097-3629097 GCA_034766995.1 Acanthacorydalis orientalis
CCACTGAAAATGACAATAATTACCGTATTAACCAACTGGCCATTTTTCATATTAACAATTTCAGGTTTAAAATCATTCAAAAATATAATTGTGGCGTTATGAGATAACCTCTCTTCGTTTTATAAATTTCAGTATTCTTTTAAATGTAATCATTTAAATTGCAGTTATTATCCGCATGAACAAATATTAAATTATTTTAAAAGAAGTTAAAATCTAGCCCAAATCAACTTTGATGTGGTATTTAGTGTTAAAGTATTTTTTTGTAATTTAGTGATTTATCGCAATTATTTCACATTAATTTCATTTTATGGTTTTCAGTGTCCAAATGTTACCAATTGTCGCTTGAAGCATTATAAACTGTTGATTTACTTTTACTTTTTAATAAGTTTTTCAGCAATATAAATAGTATGTCTAATTGATGTATGAGAGTAAACATCATCGATCGAGTACCAACATATTTCTATTTAATGTTTTTGGGAAGCACTTTATCTTAAAATTCATGATTTATGAATATTACAACCAGTCACACGTGGCACCCTTCCATTTGTGGCAATCATAGCTAAGACAAATCAACAGATGTAGAAAACACGAGTACATTTGTGCCGGGCCTATGGTGTGATTTTAATCTGATACACGGAAGGAGATTTCACTGTTAGGAGACACCGAAGATACCCTCTCATTCAGCATAAAAAAAGTTCATCGTAGTCTAAAAAGATAAGGAAGTCTATGATACTGGAGACTGGTGGCTCATATTCACTCAGAATTTGCCCAACCAAATTTAGAATTCCAATTTTAAACTCTCTCTCCTGATCATTGTCGATTTCTTTCATGTCGGGAAGAACACTTTTCAAAAATGCGAAATCGGAATCATCAGCTTTTATTTCTGTGCTTGATATATTTTTTGACTCAAAATATTCTAATACTGACATGTTTACCTCTTCATTAGATATAGGATATTTTGTTTTCTCACAATTTTTCTATCGCTCAGCTGTCGACCGACAGTAAACAGTTTTTTTAAAAAAAATAATATTTTCTCATGCAAAACTTACATCTGTTTCAAAAGTGGTATATTTATTTAATCATGTTATAAAACTTTATTTCAATAAAATCTAATAAATATTTCAATGCTTTTATTTACAATAACCCACAAAAGTATTCATTTAGTATGAAATTAATTCATAGTTGTCAAGAAAGCATGTGCACAAAAAAATGGAGTGAAAAGGGTTAAAAACATTGAAAACACTTTACACGCTCACCAAAAAGAATGCATCTAGAAGCGTCCCATTAACCATGTTCATAATTATTATATCTAATAACATTGACAGAATTCAATAAGGGCAAAACACCATCATCAGAAACAAATGTTATTACTAAATAAACTGTTACTAAATTGTTCCTGTATGCTTCGAATTACACGTGAGAATCGTCATTTATATGTCATTGTCATATTTTTGCCAGGTTACTGCAAGATTTAATTTTTTTTTAACTATATTATTACGTGATGCTTTTTCAATTCACAAATAAGACAGTTATATATGTAACTTATTTATTTTTAAAAAATATTAATATTAACAATAAACAAATAAAAAGAGCAGCCTGGAAAAGATTCCCAAAAGTCTAGGAATATCGAAATAGTTAAAAACAACCTCAGAATTATTAATTTGAATCTGCAATATTATAATATAAGAATGGACGAACTGTGAAGATTAACAATTTAATTTAATATTTTTCTCTTTGCTTCGAATATCTACCAATTTCGATTTTCACGTTTGCAGTACCACGGTATTAAGATAAAGCAAACACCTTTAATTATGCATGACTTCATGATTTCATTATGAGTCATACACAAAAAGGAAAAATCTACAGCAGTGTTGATAGCATCTGATAATTGTTTAAGTATGTCCGCTGTATTTGAAATAACTGGTAGCAAATTTTCAACAATAGTCATAGCATTGCCAACAGCAATCACAACATCCTCAGTTGGACATGTGAGGCTTATCTTACCATCTCTATGCTCTTTCATCTCAATAAACTGATCGCACAATGAATCTGCACAATCAGATATTAAGGATCTGATACAAGAACTGCAATTTTGTTTTTTTAAAATCCGTCTAACAATAAAACCAGCAACATATGCCACCGACAATACATGACCTTCATCACATAATGTCGCCGATTCAATACTCGGAAACACAGTTGCTGAAAAATCAGAAGACGAATTTCGTACTAATGACTCTTCAGTAACTGTGTTCGGATTACATACATCCTGTTTGTTAGAAGAATTTTGAAAAAAAAATGTCCGAAAATCCATTAAAAATTTCATTTGATCATCTTCACTGCTAGAACCATCAATTTCAAAATTAGTTATGTTATTAATAACACAACTTTTATATGCAGATTCAAACTGTTCTGCGGTAGGACGATCATTACCTCCTGAGTAAGAGCGAACCAAGCTGAAGAAATTTTCTAAAGAATCTCGATTCAAACTTCTAGTCTGAAGACAATGAAATCCTCGAGCTTTTAAAGATTTCCATATTCCCCGGATTGCTTTCAGTGTTACAATCCATCCATTTTTTGAGGGAGGTGTGAAGGGCCTCCCTGACTTCGTCAAATACACCCAGGAATTTATAATCGCTTCATTTTTTTTCCAAAAACGTACATGCTGTGAAGTTCTTGAGACGCAGCACAGGAGATCTTTTCCATTCTCTGGAAAATCACTGGCTCCATTAAGACTGTCGAATAATGAGTCGACAGTCTTCACAAAAACTGCTGTAGCCAGTGCTTTTTCAGGAAGAATTTTTCGTGATACTAGGCTATTAATACCTGCAGCCACCGAATGACTCATCACCTGTGCTGCTAAAGACACCTTCGTACTTCGCATACCTGGAGACAAATGGACTTCTGTTAATTTGGGCAATTGCCGATAGAGAAGATTGCCCATATCGACTTCATACAATTTTTGTATATGAGTCCATTTGGCTTCAGCGAAGAAAGAAGTGTCCTTCAATGCAACTTCACAACGTATATCGTATTTCAGGAGCAAATTCCGGGTGCATTTAAGTAAATGGGGTGGATCGAACACTGTAAAAATTGCTCTACCATCGAAACCAAAAAAAGGATCTTCTTTTTTCGATTTTAAGGAATTTAATGCTTTCACGTAATTGCTTTTCATGTCACAAACCGTATACACAACCCGAAGTCCAATTGACTCTACTTGCCGAATAACTTCAATGATCATTCGCAACAAATGATCTGTAGTTAAATTTCGACAAAAGTAATAGGCAATTGGCTGCTTCCAGCTACGTTTCACGCTTTGCAACATGAAAACCATAACGCTATTTGCATATTCCTTCCCTATGAATCCGGTACCCATGTCAACATGCCCAGTAATTCTATCGGCATGTAGGTCATACGACAACCCCTCGCGAATTGACATTTCACTGAACATTAACGAACAGAAGTTGTCGTCGTCCTCCAAATTACTGACCATGTTCGTTAGGTACGACATGATGTAGTCGTTCGCACCTGGTTTCATAGGAATCAATCTCAAAAGAGTCCTTAGAGAATTGATCGATGGTAAAGCAATTAATTTCCGTAATAAACGATACCCTTTTGGGCTTCTTTTCCAGAAAGACAAACACAATAATTTCTCCTTGTCTGTCCACTGTCTGCCCAAATCTAACACACTCCTGACACGAAGCTATAAAAAATAAATTTGTTTATTAATTTATAAAACACAATGTAAACATTCATTAATTTGAAAAGACTGTTACCTGTGACGCCAACAAGATTTGGGTTGAAGCAGGAAGATCTTTAAAAATTAGATCCAAGTGATCCACACTGCTTCGTAACAATGCCTTTATATTTTCTTTATTTTCAGCACAAACACGCTCCAGAGCACAGATATATTTACGTTTCCTTTTTAAAATCTTGATAAATTTATCCGTACTCGACGTGTTCGGCATACTTTTTCTAGTATCTCGAAGAGATATTAGAGGTGATTTCTACGGTATAAAGACAATTAATAGTCTTTAAACATCAGATGTATAAATCATGCTAAAGAATAACAACTACTTACATGAGACTTTTTAGAAGCAGTAGTTACTAAAGGCATCGCTTCCTTGTCGACACTCGTTTCGGTCGAATTTGTACCAAATGATTGCTCCTCCAAAGTTGTGATCTAAAACGTACATTATAGATTATATCATATAACTTTATATTGTGAGAATTGCTAAATTAACCTGCACCATCGGTGTTTCCACCCAAAATAATAATGAAAACATTGTAGACGGTGGCTACAACTTGAATAGTACTTACAATAGGAATGTTTATATGCAAAATAAATTATAGTGTAAATAATATTAAAATCGTGAATACTTACATTTACTGGTAGATCGATTACATCTCCAATGGTAGGAACAATCGGTGTTTCCATTGTACTCGTTGAACGAAACTACGAGCGGGGGATTCAATTTAAGTAGCACCTATTATACAAAAACATTTATTGTTATTCAGAAACAAAGTAGGTACTTCAGGATTATTGTATCTCACACGAGATGCTTTTGAAAAATGATGTTCTTTTTCAAAACCATATCTACTGAACCACTTTATTTATTACTAACAAACTAAATTATAATAGATAAGAAAATATTTTATACCTGTCTTTCAAGCACAAAAGGGGATCGCTATTTCGTTTTGAATTGTTAAAATTGCAACTGCTAAAATATTTCCTTTTAAATTTTAACATTTAACTATTGAACGCGTTCTTGAGGTATTTTCAATGTAATGAGACCATCTATCATAACAGATGTTATAGACGAGTGTTTCCTAACCTTTTTGAGTTTGCGACACACACTAAAACTGGGTTTTTGCCGACACAACATAATTACTGATGAAAATTGTTGTTTTATTGAAACTATAACACATTGTTACTGTTAATTATTTGTTTAAAAAAGAGAAATATTTAGCAAATGTCACTGAATGAAAAATATTTATAATATAAACATATACATATTCTATGTTAACAAAGAGTAAAAAAAGATTATTTAATAAAAAAATAATATTCATTTCCCTGTGGCTTGTATAATAATAAAAAAATATACAAAATTTCCTAATGTGATACTTGGTGCTTGGCGTTACCCACATAATTTCTTTATTCACGGGGAAATATTAGATAAGGCCACTCTGAGTTCTTCTTTCAAAGAGAGTAGTCTCTCTTTTTTACTCTTAATTTTATTTATTGTTGAATATCTCTATTCGTATAAGTAAGAGTAGAGAAAGCTAAAAAAAATTCTAGACATGCCTAGTTACCCTCTCGAAACCGATTAGGAAACACTGGCTTAGACTATTACTCTATCTTCATGAATGTTAGAGATAGAGAGAGATAACAGTTAAGATAGAGAGAGATAACAGTTAAGATAGAGAGAGATTATTGATAGAGTAATTATCGAAGCTAGAGTCTTTATCTATGTTATCTATTATAATTGAAGACAGGCCGGTCAAAGCAAAGTCTTTATCTATGGTTAAAGACTGTCAATCAAATAATTTAGCACTGTACGTCCAGTTTTAGACCAAAGTCGGTGATCATTTCTCATCATTGCCGTTATTATTTATTGTTCGGTCGATGGTGTCCCGTGATCAAGTAAACATGTAAGTACATTTGGGATTATATAAAGAAAATGAACAGTTATCTAAAAAATCAGAAGAATTATCAGATTTATTTCATAATGATGAAACAATAGAAAAACAAGCACTCGATGATGGTAATACAGATGTGATAAATTGTATTTATATACTTCTCAATTATCCCTAGTTCTTAGAGTCTTTTATCAATAGATAAAAGACACTCTGCTTTTATCTATGTCTAGTTCGTTCGACAGTACACGAAGAGTTTGTCGAGTTGATGCTCGTCTACGAAAGTCTTGTTCGATGATAATTCGAGCTGTTAAATGGGATACGTAATTATTGCAACGTGAGGACCTTTGCTTTTAGTTTGTGGTCGGAGCATTTGTCTATCTAATTCTCAATTACCATCATACATATCGCGACCGTGCGTCGTACACTTACTCCGATTACGCTGCACGCTCGTTCCGACATCTTGTTATTGGGAAAGGCGGTGTGCGGTTATAAATTTCTCGCTGTGTGTTAACATATTTTGAATCATTCTCATTTATTTTAATAGAATTTTTTATGTGTGTTTATTTCTTTTTTTGGTGAAAACGATAATTATTCGTGAACTGCTTTTTATTATTGTTATCGAGTATACATAGACCACGAGACTGTTCGGAATTCATAATCGAGGAGGAAGTGAAAGTGTTAGTTCGATAGAGGAAAAGTTACAGTCGAAGTATATGATCGTAAGATAATCCGACAATGCCCGAGATTCGAATTCTTACCTGTGTGTGGTCACCGCTCATCAGTAACTCTCAACGTTGAATGCGGTACTTCATCGATGATGTGAACTCTATAAGATCCCTTTTGATTAGAGATGATCGTGTGATTTTTCTACGAAGATCTTAATACGCTTGTCTCTTAAAGTTCCCTTAGCATTTCATCGGTAACATATCCAGAATCTTATTAACAGATGAATATGCAGTAACAGTCGACTGGGTTTCTTGTGACGTAGCCTGATTACGATTGTTCGAGGTTCTGCGAGTTAGACGGCGAGATCTGGTTTTTAATTGCGTCTTTCGGTTTTCTGTACGGCTGTAGAGTCGTCGCACTTTTTTGTGATTTTTGTTATGATTTAATATTAAATGGAAACAGTTTACCTATATATCACCAATATATGTTTGCATATCGAATTTCAGTTTTAGTCGCACTCGGCCACGCTAGCGTGGTAGGCATCGAGAGAGCCGACGTAGCGGTCCGTTACGCATCCAATCTTGCCTTTCTGAACGTTCCGGCTGTTCAAGTCGATGACTTAAAATAGTATTTCAAACGTCATGTCATTGACGCTCGGCAGCGGGACTAGATGATGGTAACCGCTAACAAGTTTTAGCCCACCAGAGGATTTAGCGATAATAAATTACTCGATAAATAGTAAAAACACTCAAAACTTTATTCAACAAGTAATAGATAATGCAAGATACAGTCAGCAGATATCAGAGTGCAATCAGTCGTGTTAGGCAAAATGAACTGAGCGTCTTGACAGGGACGCTTCTGCTGTGGCGTGTCCTGTTTTACCACTCGGTTCAAATTTAAACCTAATATTTTAAAGTGTGGAAGTCGCCACAATACTACCCCCACAGAGACCTCGCAGGACTTTATGGAAAAGATGACTTTCTTCCTGGAATATTTGATGGGTTTATCCATGGTGCCTTGTTGGTGTGGCTGGATGTGGTCTTCTTGTCGTTCCCGGTGAATTGTTTGTGGGCTCAGTATTGTTGGCATGTCTATCGAGTTTACTCTCGATAGAGCATCCGCCACAATATTGGCTTTGCCTTTGACGTGTATTATTTCTGTTGAGAATTGAGAAATGTAGTCGAGCTGTCGCGATTATCTTTGTGAAGCTTTGTCAAGTCGTTGTGAGAAAGCAAATGTGATTGGTTTGTGGTCAGTCTTGATAATGAATCTGTGACTTTCCAATGTCTAAAATGTTTGATTGCCAAGAATTCTCAGTCGTATGTACTGTAGTTTTTTTTCATTATGCTCAGCTTCCTTGAGAAGAATCCTATGAGTTTCCAGGTGTTGTCTTCAAATTGCTCTAAAGCTGCTCCTATTGCAGTGTCTTAAGCATCTGTAGTTAGCATTAACAGTGCGGTTAGCGAGATGAATGAGTTGAGTGCTTCTGTGGCAATGCTATTTTTACAATTGTTAAAAAACCTTAGTTGCTTCTAGAGTCCGAATGATACGTGTTTTATCGTTTTTTTTATTGACTTCTTCAGGTAGTCATTAAGTGGCATTTGAAGTTTTGCTGCTTGTGGAATGCCGCATCTATAAAAGTTAATGATGTCAAGGAAATGACAGTTCTACTACTGTTTTAGGCTGTGGATGATCCTTGATGGCATGGATTCTGCTTTCTGGAGCTCTGTATCCATTTTTGTTGATGTATCCCAGAAACTCTACTTCTATCTTACCTAAGTTGCACTTGGCTGTTTGGCGAGGTTATTATCGCTGAGCCTTTTGAATACAGTTCTGAGATATACTTGGTGTTGCTCTGGAGATTCTGACAAGACGATGATATTATCTACGTAACAACACAAAATCCAGGTCACGAAATATAAAATCAATATACCTTTGGCATGTTTGTGTAGCGTTCTTCAGGCCAAATGGCATGACCACATATTCAAACAGTCCAAAGGATGTTATGATTGCCGTTTTCTTGATGTCCTCAGCAGCCGTGGGTATTTGGTGGTACGTCCCGGTGAGATCGATGATCGAGTATATACTTTTCCCGTGGAGTCTCTCAAACAGATCTTGTATAAACGGTGGTGGATACCGATCAGGTATTGTTTGTGCGTTCAGCTTCTTGAAATCACCACACGTTCTCCAGCCTCCAGTTTTCTTCGTGACTAAGTGTATAGGACTATCCCATGCGTTGCTGGATGGTCTGATGATTTCTTGTTCTAGAAAGAGACTAATTTCACTTTTTGTGACCATGAATTTCCCACCTGATAATTTGTGTGGGCGTTATATATATATATAGGGGGAGAGTATTATATATATTGTTATATATAAATAATACTTGACTGTTCCAATTAACAGCAATGCTGATCGATACGGATTAAAACAATCGTTAGATTTTCGCATATAAAAGGCATATAATTATGTTCCACATGTATAATTATAAAAATAAATTGTTTTTTGTTCTGAGATACAAAGATATCGTAATTTTTTTTTAAGATAACAAATTTGTAATATTTTGTGTAGTATTGGAAATGTAATGTATTGAAAATTAAATTATTTCATATACAAAAGGTTTTTTTTTTATTATAAACCTGTTTTCAGCAATTAAAATAAGAATTGAGAAGAGTATAAAATTAACTAATAGTATATTGTAATTTATTGGTTCTAAGTTGATACTAATATATACTTATAGTTGATTTTAGTAAAACTAGGAAATATTACTTTCAAAAACTGACAATTGTTTAACCACGTGTGGAAATTTTTTGTAATAATTAAGAAAATTTTAAATTTCGTAATTAATTGCTGATCCCTGTTATGATATCATCGCTGGAAACTATCGATATACAATATGTGACCACCAGCATAAACAACATGTACTCTGTATCAACACGTACACATAATATAAACACGGCATAGTATAAATACCAATGCATCTCTGGGGCCCTTCTGGCCCGTTCCACAGCGTAATAGTAATATCTTGTAAGAATACAGTCCTTGCCAGACACTGATTTCGAATGGACGTGTCTAACGACACTGCAAATCTCTTATATATACATAAACACCAGCTGTAGCATATTTGTATAGTGCACATGCACTATACCATGTAACATCAAGTGTCTGCAAGGAGTCACAAACTTGCATCCCTATACCTGAAAAAGGTCACGCAGGCATTACTACACCGACCAAGCTCCTGCAATAGTACACGTCCCAAGTGCATATGCTACACTTCAAGACCCGCAGTACCGACAAGGGTCGCCAGATTCGTATCCTGCCAGCCTGAAAAGGTCGCGGTCACACCGTACGGCTGCCAATGTTCGGTGACAAATCTTCTGCAAGACTGTGCAACAGAAACAGTGCATACCGTTGCAGTTATTCGGGCCATGCTAGTGCAGTAAAACTCGGTGCTAGTGCGGATCATCACAACCCAGGGTCCTGGTGACGGACCACTTTGCAGGCGGAGCGGACAGCAGCTATCGACTGTGCATCGACAGAATGCTGGGCCGGAACTCCAAGGACGAAATCGCCTTGCCACCGAAACCGCCAAAGCGGTCGGTTACGGGTAAGCGGGTCACAGCTAAACTTAAGCGCGTGCAGTAGTGACGGCGGCCGTGTGTCCGACGGGATGTAGAACCCGTCTAAGAGAGATCAAGATGACGCCTCGGCAGATGCACCCGGACCCTCCGAGGCCCGGGCCAACGTCCTCACAAGCGCACCTGGCCCCTCTAAGACACTGGCAACCGCGATCCCGGCCACGGCCACCGAACAGGCGAGTGACGACAGTGAAGCCGTCGTCACTCGCCTGTTCGGTAAAAATAAACGAAAACTGGCGTCGCTAGTATACGCCTATGCGAAGAACTACTTCGCGCTCTCGCGTGCATTCAACACCGAGGGAGTTAAATTCAGGTCGGAGACAGTAGGACAAGCCCTGAAGCTAAAGATGAGCTTCGACGTCGACTACCGTGCCGCCGTCAGAACGCTCTAAAAAGTAAATATCGAGTTTCACTCCTACGTCTTACCGGAGAAGCAACCGCAAAAACTCCTAATCCGGGGAATGACCTCAGAGACGAATGTCGGCGACCTCTGAGAGGCGATAAAATTGGCGCTTCACCTCCAGTCACGTCATCCAACTAAAAAAAGGAGAGTGGAAGACCCCCGTCTTTCTGGCGTACTTTGTGCCAGGAAGACCAGGAAACTCGCCGATTCGAAACCGTCTCGGTCCTCGCGGCCGCACCGGCCCGCCCCAATGTTTCTGCTGTCAAAGGTGGGAACACGCTTCTGCCACTTGCAACATGCAGTCGTACTGCGTCGCTTGTACTAAGGAACACAACGTTTCGGAGCGCCTTCGGGATAAGAGTGCCCGCGTGAAACTGCGGTGGCCCGCACCCTGCAAGTCACCGGGGTTGCTCAGAATTCATGATTGCACATACAAAGCGCAACAAGCGATTAAAAGCCCCTCGTCCCAAAAGGAAGCGCCGCTCGAAAAAGAGCAAGACATCCGCACAGGCGCCGAATACGACTCCACCTAATCCTCCGAGGACAACATCGGCGGCTTCGAAGGTGCACGCACCTCCGAACACTGCCGACTTGAAGAGTTACGTCGAGGTGACCAGCGGGCCAGTGCTCCAACCTTGTGATATTATACCTATCAGGGCGCAGCTTCTACGTGAGTGGAGGGGGCTGTCGACTGTCAACCCATGTAGGTAGTGTTGTGGCACCGATACTGTTCAATTGGTCTGTTCATATTTGTCAATGACATATCGAGAGGACAGACCACTGCACTATACGCGGACGACACCGCCATTATCGGACAATCTTGGCAAGTAGGAATCGCTCCACACACGTTTGTAGCGACATCTCGACAAGTACTTAAGCACTTGGCGGTGAGAGTAAACGCTGGGAAGTGTGAGGCGCTCCTGTTCACCAAAAAGATACGTGTTGACCCCTCCCCCACGACCTGGACTTCAACAATACGACAATCAACTGGGTCTCCGAGGCTAAATACCTCGGCGTCACAATTGACAGACAACTGACCTTCAAAAGTCATGCCGATAACGTACTCGGCAAGGCCTCTGGGCAGATAAGCAGACTGTACTCACTACTCACGATACTGACGTACGCGGTTCTAGCTTGGGAATTTACCCCATATCCTTTCAAACATTTGTTGATTGTCCAAAACAAGATATTGTGCCTCATCGTTGACGCGCCTTACTTTGTCAGGAACGACACTGCATAATGACCTCCGGATACCTACAATCCACGAGTATATACATTATCAAGCTTGTGTCTTATACGGTAAAACCGAGGAAAGCTTTTAGCTTTCCTCGCCCTGATTAACACACTCAGCAACCCGCTTAACTCGTGGTGCCGCTACAAGTGGCTTAAGCTGTGGGCTGGCTGTGGGAGCCATTCTGGCCTGAGAGTAAATGGCCAACGATAACGGGAGGGTCGTGGGCGGAGGACTTCACCCGCGCCCTGAGCCGACTCTCCTGTAGAAATCTGATCAAGTCTGTTAAACCAAGCTCAAACTGTGCTTCTGCTCCCCCGGGCGAGTACCCGTACCCAGCCCAAGTAACTCAACGCGTTAGCACAACCCAACGAAGCAGTAGCTTTTAAGATTAAGTATTTGTATCTGAAATAATATACACTTATTTAGCTGTTGCCCTCAGTAATATTTTTTTAAAATAAAACAAAACTATTGGCAGTATAAGAGAACGCTGTTATACCGACATTATTGTGGAGTAATAGACTACTGCAATGCTAATACAAAATTCCAATAATAGAATAAAATATACTTTTTATGTTCCAGGTGCACGGTAATTGTTTTTTTTAGACAATGTGATATACCATATAATATTTTATATTCTTCAAGTCAAAATAAAAGACAAATAAAAAGAATACTGATCATTATTTACTCGCCTTGCAAATAGATGTCGCTAGTTGTTCGGTTTATAATAATTCATATTACGTTTGTTTTACTATTGGCTAGTATGAAAGTCTTTCCTATTGGTCAAAGAAATTCGCAACGTTCGCAGAATATCGTTATAAATTTTAATTGAAATTCACACAATCGAAGGCGTCATACTAATATGTATTTTATTTATGAAAGTGAATAATTGTGTTTTATGTGTATTTCGAGAGAAAAGTTATTTTATCGAGTAGAGAATAAAAGGCAGGTGTTGTATTTATTCATATTTATAATGCATTTTAATTGTCGATTTATTATAATAACTTTTTTAATTGTTGATTTATTTATATGACATATTTATATTGCGTAGCACTTTGGCTTACAGCATTAGTAAAAAATATGTTGGTGGCTTCAAAATTTTGTTTTACTAGTACGATTTACATTTTAATAAAATTATATTTTTTGAATACCGTGCTGTGTATGATACAGCAATGCAAAAAAAATGTTTTTAAATAACGATGTATGTGTCGTAATGAAACGAATATTGGACGTGTTTAACAGTATTATTTATTTAATTTGTATTCGATCAGTTAATAAAATTGATCAACAATGGGAACTGAAATCCGAAATAATTAGAATTTATCAATAATCTATTTACATTCAAATAAATGAAATCAGCTACAGTGTTAGAAGTGTTTTGGGTAATATTTCAGTTCAAGGACTTTTGTTAAAACGCACTTTAAAAATTCTAATTTTTACCAAATTGATTGATTATAATGTAAAAAGTGGTTTTAAATCAAGGGAGTAAAGATTTTGCAATACACAGTATGAAAAAACAATAAAAAAAGTGCCCGAGTGACATACATTGCATAGTGCAAACATGATCTTTTTTATTGCAATCACTTTTTACATTGTAATCAATCAATTTAGCAAAAAATTAGAATTTTTAAAGTTCATTTTAACAAAATTCCTCAAACTGAATTATTACTGTGTTCTATAACTAATGATCCTATCGGTTCTTTTCAAAAACACAAAAATAGAACAGTGGTCTCTGTGTTGTAATCAGTGAACACAATATCATTGACATCGGCTTCACTGTGGTCAAAGAAAAAAGGTTGCGGAAGGTCAACAACACTTGCACAACAATTCAAGAAATCTTGTAAAAAAAAATTTAATCTGTTAACACAATCCACATTGTTAATAAAAAAATTATTATTTTTCAACACCACGTTACAATAATCTAAAAGTACATATTTTGTTTTCCAGGAAAGATAAACGTCTCTACAACAATTACTATTTGAATTTTAACCATCGGCTGCATTGTTTCCGTCAAATAAACCGATGAAAACACTGGTGGATTTTATCATCACAGATGATATCGATTTATCTGTAAATGTAAGTTATTTAGTAATTCAAAACATTAAAAAAGTAGGACTTAATCTGTAACCCAAGTTATTGTCGAAACCTTTCAAGGCACCCGGCGCCGATGCAATATAATTCAGTGTTACGCTACTTCCCGTCCAAGACAATCGTGGCGCTCACCAACATATTCAATGTGGTGATGCGATTAAGCCACTTCTCGGCTTAGTGGAAAAGGACAGACTCTAGTCATGTGTTACACTATGAATTGTCACGAAGGAGGTAAGAGAGAATATAGTTTAAGCATTAATTTTAAAATCGTTAAAATTCCATTGAAAAATAGTTGTTTTTTAAATTTTGTTGTGCGGGTTTTAAAACAATTCGAAAGTTTTTGTTACACTTCAGGGTATGTCCCAATATTTCTTTTTTACATTAATATGAAGAGGGAGTTTTTAGCTTTAAAAAAATAAAAACAGTAACCGCAGACCTTGTAGTCATATATCCTGAGTCAGGGTTTATTTTTATTTGAAATGTTTTTTACCTTTAGAATTATCAGGAGTCAAGATAATGACTAAAAAGGAAATATTTGATATTATGTGGCAACATAAAAATAATATCAACCAATAATTGGACGTCACCAAAAATTATCTCTCGATACGTAAACAATATTTAGAGATTCAAAGAAAGAAAATTAAACTACGATTTTCTTACATAAAATCAGAGTTGAAATGTAGATAGATGGTTGCATACAAAAAACTGATTGGCTGCAGGGTACGTTTGGCATATATTCACATCGAAAAGTTTGCTAAATATATACTTTTACTATGGATACTGCGAAAGTGTGTTTGATTATATTCTTGGCATCCCGTGGCACCCACCATGTACAAAATCCTAGTGCACAGATCTGTGACCATGCAAAGCTTTGCAAGAAAGTTTTCAATGGAATCATATAATTTGGATGTGCTAAATAGCTTACTGCTCACTTCAGATCCTTTCGTATCTGGGATAAATGAAGTACCAAAAACAGGCAATATGATTCCTGAAGAAAACATTACAAATGCTTCGTACAACTAAACATACATTTAAGAGCCATGAAAAGGAAACAAATGGTTCTTTGAAGGAAGAAGACAGATCTCTGATGAAGAAGACATATTATCAGAGGAACCACCATGGATGCTAGTCTCCGATGAGGATGAATATTAAATTTTATTGCCCAAACATTCTTTTATTTCATAGCAATACGACTGCGATTAACCACTGCTCGGGAGTGTATGTATCTTGAATGTGGCTAATAAAGACTATTATATTGATTTAAGAAAAAAAAATATGTTTCAATTATCACAAAAATCCCTTTATCCAAAAGATAAGTATGTTCTGAACTAATTAAATAATAAAAATAATTTTGGTCAGTTAAATCAAGCAAATAAGAGATTTGCATGTATGTATTAGCGGATTCGAATACCTGTTACGTATTTGCAATTTTGCCATATTACGGCAGTTTGACCACCCAATCTTTATTACAACCTGACCTGCCTGTAACGTCAAGAGTTGTGCTGCACCTATACGAGGGTGGTCCCAGAAGTACCCGACCCAACAAAGAAAACACAAAAATTTTGGAAAAAAATATATTTATTTTTTAACATAATCTCCTTTCAGCTCTATACACTTTTCCCAGCGATGTTCAATAAGTTCGATACCCTTTTTATAATAAGAACTGTCTTGCTCCTCAAAATACCCATTAACTGCCGACATCACTTCTTCATCGTTAGAAAATCTTTGACCACTGAGCCATTTTTTTCAAGTTTGGGAACAGAAAATAATCCGAGGGGGCTAAATCTGACGAATAGAGTGCATGAGGTAGCAATTCAAACTTTAATTTATTAATTTGGGCCATTGAAATAACGGATTTGTGAGCTGGTGCATTGTCTTGATGAAACAACACTTTCTTCTTAGCCAAATGCGACCGTTTTTGCTTGATTTCTTCGCTCAAACGTTGCAATAAGTTCGCATAATACTCGCCGTTGATAGTTTTTCCTTTTTCAAGATAGTCAATGAAAATTATCCCACGCGCATCCCAAAAAACCGACGCCATGAGCTTGCCTGCAGATGAAACGGTCTTCGCCTTCTTTGGAGCCGGTTGTCCCTTTTCAGTCCATTGTTTTGATTGTTCTTTTGTCTCGGGTGTGAAGTGATGGACCCATGTTTCATCCATGGTTATGAAACGCCGCAAAAATTCTGCTTTGTTGCTGTGAAACTTTGTTGCTTGTGATGAGGCATGCTGAATCCATAACCCAGAAATCCGTGGATCGAAACCATGCAATGCTAAGTAGTTAGCAATTATTTTTCTTTATATCTATACTGTTTGCATTCTAGTGTTTTATTCGCCGTTCATCTTTTTCTGATCTGAGATACTAAAAAAAAGTAAGTGTTCGGATAGAAACATACCATGCTATTATTATAGACTTCTATGCGTCGAAACAACGTTCTGTCAAACGTTAAATATCTGTTTTAATCTCAACTACATTTTTGATATTTATCCTATAATTTACTATATTTTGTTTTTTTCAACATGAGATTCTAAATGTATAAGCAGAGTGGCGCAGTGGAACCGTGCTAGGCCCATAACCCAGAGGTCCGTGGATCGAAACCATGCTCTGCTATTTATTTATAAAAAATATTTTTTATATAAGAATTCTTGCATGTGATAAAAATACTCTCACGTTCTAATTTGTAGTATAAATTCATAAAATAAACTTAGTAGTTTTCATAATCTAATTGATCATTTGATATCGAGCTCCTGCGGATATTTTTCTATTTTTTATACTAGATTTTCCTATTAAAGTGGATGGTTGTAAAAAGTTTTCAAGTACATTAACATCTTGTTGAAGGCAACTGTACATAGCATCTGATGATAAGATGAAGTGGTGTACTACCGCGTGGTTTCTTTGGTCGTCACAAATTTCTCAAAGTTCTTTCAGAAACGAACATCTTTGAAATAGTCTCTTTATATTCCAAGTCGGTTCTGTTTCTAATCACAGAACATAAGCGTTGACCCCAGATGTCAATTATATTGAAAAATAAACATAATGACCAGCGGTTGGTTTTCCTCTTTACTGTATAAATACCGATCAGCTGGTCAAATATATCAACACCTGTTTTTGTCTTGTTATAAAAATCAATTATTTCTGGTAGTTTCTTTTCATAAACAGAAGTTGTACTGTACTGATGAAGAGTACTCATTACTCTAACAATCTTCACACATTCCACTAAAGTTACCTTATCAGGGAAATAAAAATTGCTCAAATATACTGGTCGCTGGCGAATGTCTTCTTTTGTGGAAACTGGTAAAAATATTTTCTTGGATCTTATCGTACCAATGATCATATTTTTCTTCCTCGATAACTCTATAGCAAGATAGGTGTTAAAAAATTATCGCATGTGATATTTTGGCCTTTCAAGTCTTACTAAATCAAGTACTACTCTCTACTCTTGATTTCGTTCTGGTACCTTATCTGGTCCTTTTTTCGTATATACTTGCATGTTCCAGGCAAAGTTTGTTCTGCTATCACATAGAGCCGAAACTTTTATTTCATATTTTGCAGACTTCGCAGGCATATACTGCCTAAATGGACCTCGTCGCCCTCAAAAAGCGACCAGCTGTTCATCTACGGTGTATCTATGGTGATATTTTCATATGGGGTATATAAGTGAGGAAGCTTATTTACCCACTTATTCCATAAATCAAGGATAACGGACAATTTGTCATGAGGTCGACATTCTTGTAGATTTGAAATTTATCAAAACTAATAACTCTAGTAAGTTTTTCAAAGTACTTCTCGGACATGGTGGCTAGAAATACTGGTTCATCCTTATTGTCATCCTATTAGTTAAAAAAGAGTATTCTAATATAAGCTTGATTTGTAATATGATTTGCCTTTCCAATTTTCACCAAATACTCACTGACCCTCTACATTTGTATTGTCAATAACTATCTTTTGTATAGATTGGATAAAGCATAATTCAAATGTATCTGATACTTCCGATTCGAGAGGTAGCGTAACGTTTTATTCCAACTTTATTCTTTATTATATTTTCAGCTCGTGACTTTCCTTGTTGATTGCTCAATACATTTGTTCATGTACTTTCTTATCTTTTCGTCTATAAATAGTCTCTAAGACTACTTTTGGAATGGGCCCAATATTTTTTCATTCTCGGAGATATCACTACTCGCTGCAAATAGTTCTTCATTATCTTCTTCGGTATGTCATGGCCCATGACTCATCAACGTACGTGCGTTTTATAAACACTCAATATTAGATCAGTCCAAAAGTTCGTATACGATTTGAAATTGTGTGTCATTTTTAACTTTCGTATCTACGAACATTTAAAATCTAAGCGATTCAATTTCACAGCTCCAAGCAATAACCAATACAGCCGTACGATAATAAGTTGATTTGCATGCCTTTTAAAATAACATTTTTTAATGAAACAAGTATTTTGCTAAGTACATTGCTGCTTTTCAGAAAAAAATAATTGTCTCATAAGATTTTATTTATAAATTTACGAAAGGAAGATCAAATTTTACTAATAAAATAAATATTCATACGTTCAAGAATGATAAAACATATTAAATTTGAATATAAAAAAATAACATATTAAAAATGTTTATAAAAACCCTGAAACGGTTCTAGCACGCACTTTAAAGGGTCCGGCTGCGGATCCATCAGTAAGTAATTATTCAAATATACATGTGGAAGGCAAGGAACGCCCTGCTTGGCGATCTCCTCGACGTTCGGATACTCGGAGAGACACTTACCCTCGATGAAGCAGTGTGTCGCGCCACGAATATCCGTGTACGGCGGACTGCAACAAGATTGAACGTTTCCGCACAGCGCGATAAAAAGAAACATCAATACTTACGCCGGATCGACGACGGTGCCACCCCCTGCTTCAATCAGTCTTCTTATTTGATCTTTGCGGTTAGCACCGATGAGAATAATCGCTCTCATCCCGTCATAAGCCTTTTTCCCTGTTTCGATGATCCTTTTTCTCCAGCGGTATGCGGCAGTGACAAGCAGTGCCGTGTTCCCTTCAGAGAGCTTCTGTACTATTGGCAGGGCGAACGGATTGCCGTACTCAAACATTTCTTCCTGATACAAAACGATAATTTATTACACCGATAAATAATACACATGTACATCGAATAAATTGATACAAACATCGATGAATCTCCCGGATTCGATACAGTGATCAAGGAAAGCCAAATGTAAAATCCACTTTCCAGACGCTATACTCGAAAGCAGTTTTTCATTCCTCGAAAGGACATTGCACAGTAGATGCGTCGCTGTATCGTCGAAAAAATTCGGAGTATCGCTGATCGATCCGCCTAGCGATTGTATTTTTTTGATTGAATTGTTTCTATTCTGTAAAGAAACAGAAATAAATATGTATTCGTGTCGGTCCTCATCGTTTTCGATCGGCTAAATGTCTGATCAGATGATTTAAAAACATACGATTCTATCTATAAATAAATATATTCGCACTTACGTCCATACTTATTTGCGATAACATAAATTTATACCGGGTCTGTTCTCGTTCAGCGATTTTCACGTTAACCTCATTTTCGAACGGCTCTTCCCAGCCAATAGTATCCGTCTGCGACGGATAAATATCATTTCCTGTGCAAAAATCATTGTCTATTTGTTCGACCGATCTTCCCTTATTACATGGATTCTTTAAAAGAATTACAATAATTAAAAACGATATCGATCAAAGTCATTACGTTCATTTATCGCAATATCTTCAAAGAACTGATTTGTTAAAGCAGGGTCATTCCTGATGAGAGACCGTCTACAACACTTTTTCCCTTCACTCTTCGTCAATATATCCTTCAGTTCTTGTAGCTGCTTACTGATGATAAAGTTCGATGGTGTAACCTGTACGGAGGACCTGCTAGGAGTTTCCTCACATGAGCTGGTCGGTGTTCGAACGCCCTCACGAGATTCTAACTTTATTTTTTTCTTTGGAATTTCTACAAATGAAGGGATTATCGGTACGACTGATAAAATGTTAGATGATAAATCATCTACCAATTATCGCACTGACGGCGGAACTCTTCACTTCACCCGGTACGACGATGCCTGTTTTTTCGATAGACTGTTCAATTGCATAGTTTCCTTCTGGCACGTATGCCTGTTGCTCTTCACACGCAATAATCCAGTCACAAGTGACCACATGAATACCCCATTTCTTTGCTGCGACATATTTTGTACCACTGGGTTCCGGGCAAAGTAAATGAGTGGATGGGATCACACCATTTTTTTGTATAGTGCCCTTGCGTGCCAATTGATCCTGTGAACTTCAAAATCAATAACAGTGTTATTAAAAATCAGAAAATTAAATCGAATATACATTTATTTACACAGGTGCCGCACTTACATTGCTCCTAAATGATTAACCAACCACTGAAGAAATATCCTTTCATACGTAAAATATTTACTAATACAGATTACTAGTCCTACTAAAGGCTTCGCACCCGATCGAATTTTCACCGGCCTGTGGTAATAACTAATAGGGATCTTTAAATCCAAAAAAGCACATTCTTCCTACAAGAAAAAAGATTGATTCATTTCCATAGAAGTTTGTTGTGTCTGAGGAAGAATTCATTTGTGAAAGTGAATTTAGCCAATATTAGAATTTATCAGTCACATTTTAGAATTGTATTCAGGAGTAAAAGAATTTATTTTTTCAGAGACGATAGTTTTATACTAACAAGCCACAGTTCATTGATGAATCTCTCATCGAAATCAGTGAGCGGGATCGAGTATACTGTGACGACGTAATCGCATGAATCTCGGTCAGGAACGATTTTTCCGCCTTGACACTCAATAAGTTCGATGAGTTTCGTCTTATCGTCGTTGTTGTCCCAATTCAACAGGAAGAATGTCAGGCCAGAAAAAAGTTTATGGCACGACATACTGTTCAGAATGTTAGTTTCAGAGTTTTCATCTGAAAGCAGTATGATTTCTCACTTGGTTTATGAGATATACAACAAGTGTTGACTCATTCCTGAAGAGGCTGTTACTTACCTATATTCTCGATACCAAGATTTACATTATCATCTTTTTGTTCTGGTCGTTTCTCATTTTCTAAAGTAAACAAAATGTAAAATTATAATTGTTTGTTTCAGACCTTCATTTAGATTCTTTTGTTAATATATCCTTTTGGATCAGCTGAGAGTGTGTTCTCCTTTAATAAAGTGCGTTATACTCAGGTAGATTTTGAAGACGATATATATATATCACTACACACATATGTATATATATAACTACACACCTACAAACATTTTTAAATCAGATTTACAATTATTCTTCAACATCTACCTAAGCACGACACTCGTGTCAAAACTAGTAGTGAAGATGCAGCTGATTCAAAAGGACTAAATATGACAGGATAACGTAAACCAAATATTATGTGCTCTTATTACATACACACAGATATGACAAAGAAATATGAACCTAAAGTTGCCTCGTCATCAAATTTAATCGTTGTATTATTGTTCTGGTTGTTAGAATTCAATTCTGTCGTGGTAGTTGCAGTTTGAAAGTCTCCCTTGACAAGAAACTTATTCAAAGTATCTCCTGTATTGCCTGTCGATGAAATTTTTTTATAATTTATCATGATTGTGTTTAGATAAATTTACAAACAGGAAACAAGATTAATTCAATCAGATACCTTCATTTATGGTTAAATATTGCTGCATTACGTCGATTTTCATTGAGTTATCATTTAAATTCGAGCTCGTCTCTTGTATTTTACGTTTTTTGCATAGTAATTGCACTCCCTGAAACCAAAAAAACATTCAGTTAACACACTGATCTAAGAAAACAGAATATAAAAAGCATATAAAGGGCACATCTAGCAACTGAATGTAAACTAGATACCATGAATATAAACAGCCTATTTATTATTGGTAATCATGTTTTAATTTTAATCCTAGACACAACACACACCTTTCTGCTTAACGGTGATACGAGCAGGTCTATCGGTAAAGTTTCTTGTTGATTACAAGAAACATTGAATTTGAATTTCGGTGCAACATGCTTCAGCCTGATACTTTCAATGAGCCAATCAACAGACACGATGGTCAGGCTAAATAAACAAGAAACAGATCGATACTCTACGTACTTCGGTTTGAGTAAATGAATATGGAAACTCACTTCAAACCTGAAGTCTCAAACTGGACCATGTCACTTGATTTCTCATTTCCTAAAATCACGTGAGTAACTCTGTCAGAAATGACATCATACCGCGTCGCTCCACTACTGTTCAACACTTTACATAACTTGTCGCGTGACTGATCAGTGAAGCCCGATAAGAACACCTGAAGGACAAGAACAGTTATTTGGAAATGATATTAAACAGATAGTGAATCATTGGATGCTATACTCACAGTACAACCATCTAGAAAAATGCCCGCTTCTTTAACTTGTTTCATATCAATACTATCGACTATATGGTTCAATGGTGTTCCTTGAAGTTCTACAGTTAATAATAATAATAATAAGTTTCTTAATGTTTATTATCATAATAAGAAATAATACGAATGCTTTACCTTTCATACGAGACTGTTCTTGTGGAACGATCGACAGATCCGTGAAATTTACATGTGTTTCTGACACACTCTTGACAGACTTATTCGTTTCACTTACGGTTCTACTACGTGTTAAAGAAAATTCTAAACCGTTATCTAAAACAATAAAATAAAGACAATAAACTTGCTGTGACAATTAGATATCGTACATAATTAATTATTTGTATTCAAGACTAAACAGCAGAATTATTCACCCGATAAGAATCTCAACTTTAAAATAACGAACAGGATACTCACCGGAATCAACCGGATTGATTAACATAGACGACAGATTTTTTTTGTACTTATATTTATCGATCAAAAGTGCATAACCGCATTTTACACTATCTTTTAACCAATCGATTGTAACACAATCTACGTTACTCTTCAATGCTGTTTTGAATTTTTCAGTCTGTGTGTCACTGTAATAACATTTGATAGAACTTATGATGCAAATTCGTAACCTACACACAATTCACAACGAAAGAGACCCACCGATATATTAGTATGGAAGTCGATTCAGATTTAAATTTCCCAGAATAGATGCCGCCGTTGTTATTGACCAAATCTGCGATCTCCTTTCGTTCCTTTACGAAGCCGGTCGACGTGACACAGAGATTGTGAAATACAGGACACCGGTACCTATCGAACTTTTTCGAATCTCCTGCGACGATATTCGTCAGATTCTCACGCCAAACCGCTTCGACCCATACATCAAGCATAACCGGAATCTTGATTTCACTAGCTTTAATATACTTATCGGTTTTCACGCTGTTCGTGATCAGATGAGTAGTACGAGTGCTCAACACAAAATCATATACTGCTCCCATATACTCGACTTTTTCCTTTATCTGTTTCTGAGAACAAAAGTACAACGTATAAAAAGTCAAAACGACTCGAATTTCATTCGTTTCGACTCACCTTTCGGTCAATCGATACACCACTGCTGGTGACTACGAAGTCCATCATTCCGATCGTATATATCGGTGACGAAGTATTCGGAATCGACTTATTCTGTACGAGACATGCCTGGAGACACCGAGGTCCTAAAACCCTGTCGAATGACATGGTTCATCGAACAGAACAGGTTCGTGTTCGAACATACTCACACGCGTTTGCTCGTAGATAATTTCTTGAAAGCGTCGCCCTCGAACGACTGGAATATAATCACATCTCGTTTTTTCCATGCAAAATCTCCGCACTGTGTTTCTTTTATCCAAAAAGATTCTATACCGTGTTTCCGACATAACTATATAGATAAAGAAAAGGAAATATGAAACAGTCTTGTACGTTATTTTCATCTTAATTTATCAGTTCTTCACTGGCATTTAACTGATTCAAAAGAATAGACTAACAGGATAAAATATCATAGGTATTACAGATATACATACATAGAATTATAGCTATATACTAAAATATTCGAAAAAGTCTTCGACGACAAAGACAATATAAAAAAAGTTTATTGGCGAAAATATAGAAATAAAGCATGAACACTCGCCTGCATCTAAAATAAAATCAACCTCAGATAATTACCTCAAAGCAATTCGACATATCTTTAGTGCAGCCGCTCTCATCGGCTGCATCTTTTGGGATTACGAACATCACTTTTATATCCATACCAGAGAGTATATTGACAACCGACAAGCAACATCAGAATAACATCAAATCGTGTTGATTGTCGATTAAACAGGGAGTCCAGATCAGTTTGGTGCGGTGTTACGAAATCTTGTTTTTAAACATTCGAAGCGGAATGTTATTGTTTCAGTTACATAAATGTTATATGACAGTGGTGTTCAAACCGCCAATCGCAAAGCGATTTCTGTTCAATACGAACTAGCAGGGGCTTGCTGCTAACTTTTGTGAGAACGTGCAACGTTCCATGATTTACGAAAAAGCCATTTAGTGATGGAGAGTTGATAGAAGAATCGTTTCTCGCAGCAACAGATCTTTATTTTCCGATTTTAAAAACAAAAATGAAATAATTTCAGATATTAAAGAGTTACAACTTTCTAGACAAGTTATGAGAAGAGATTAATCTATAAATTCATTTTGAAATTTCGGCAAAAAATATCAATTTTTTTATTAAATAAATTTATAACTAGTGCATAATTAAAAGAAAAAAATATATTTTCAGTGGCGTAGCAAGTGTGTTTTACATTGAGGGAAGACAAGTTTTTAAAAATTAAAATTTCCCATAAATCGGTAATAATAGAAAAATATATTAGAGATAAATATATTATTTTATTACTTATTTAAATTATCTGTAGCGCAGATATGTATTTATTTTAGTTTCTATAGTGACATGTTGCTCAAAATATTTTGTTTATTTATGTACATATGAAACGAAAAACTAAGGTAATAGTTCAGTTTAAGGACTTTTGTGAAAACGCACTTGGCCGGGTCAAAAAAGGGTGAGGGTGCCGATGAGGGAAGGAGGTCTATTTTTAATTTTATAAATCATGATATATATTGACTACTTAAAACGCTGATTTTAAAAGCGTCACTAATTTACATGCATATGATCGCACCATAACGGATACGAATGCATATGGCTGCGCCGCACAGATTAATAACAGGCGAGTCAAGCGAATATTTAGTTTCATTACATTTTCTACGCGAACTTTTTCGCTATCAAATCATCATCATTTTATCAGTAAATATTCAATGAAAAAGCGGTTTTTACAATAAAAAAGGCTTTTTTTGCCATAAAAAAATACTTTTTTTTGCAATTTGTACCATCTGTCAGTGGGGTACTTGTTTTTTAGATTTTTTTTATATTATTTATTGCAAAAGTCTTACTCCCCCGACTTTAAATCACGTTTTACATTATAATTAATCAATTTAGCAAAAAATTTGAATTTTTTAAATGCGTTTTCACTAAAGTCCTTAAACTGAACTATTACCAAAACTAAAAATTCAATTGAGTGTGATATATCTTAAAACACGGTTCAGCGCATAATCCTATATTGCAATTTTTGCAATAGTATCTCGTTTTATTCCCTTTTTCTTACCTTCATCTCTTTTACTGCAACAAACAGCGCAGTAACTATATGGAGCAGCCTTTTTTTCTACTGGTGGTACATATCCCGAAAAATGTCGCTTGGTCAGAGGTCTAAATTGAAAAATAGACAGACCAATTTTTTTGTCCTCAAGTGAAAATTTTCAATAATCTTCTCAATTAGGGTTTTGCGGAACTCCAAATTGTTTTCTAAGCCTCCATTTTTCTGTTATAGTACAAACACATTCCATACAAAAATGTCCAAAATATGGAGAATGTTTTTAAAGTACTTCTTTGCCGTCTACCTAGTTATTATATAGTTATGGAAGTGTTCATCCAGCCGATCAACACCTCCCATTGTGTCATTATAGTTTACAGCTAATTTGGGTTTTGTTATATTTCCACCCTGTCCCTTTTTTTGGTTGCTTGCATTTCTATATTATGTACAGTAGAAAGAAGAGAAATATATTTTTTATCTTTTCATTTCATGAGCATAACTTTACCTCTTTGATATGCAACGATTCACCTTTATTCAGTCTTGTTTTCTGAATTTCCATGGGAACTTTTTTGCAATTTAGTCGCCTACTTCCATATAAATCCGTTTTATATTTTACTAAGAAGTAAGCTAGTTGAAGGGAGGTGTAAAAAATATCAGTGGTTAGACAGTAACTCATATCCAAAATGGTTCAAGCAAAGATAAAACAATTTTGGATAATATTGGCAAATCATGTGTTGCTAGAGTACCTTTTCTGTATATATTATACATGAACATAAATAGCCTGATTTTGACTCACAGATGCAGTAGAATTTTATGCCAAATCGAACCTTTTTCAGCGGAATATATTGCATCCAGCTTAGGAGACTTTTATATATATATATATA
This sequence comes from Acanthacorydalis orientalis, assembly GCA_034766995.1. Taxonomy (NCBI): domain Eukaryota; kingdom Metazoa; phylum Arthropoda; class Insecta; order Megaloptera; family Corydalidae; genus Acanthacorydalis; species Acanthacorydalis orientalis. Next base: position 3,595,222 of record CM068324.1, read on the forward strand.
TATATATATATATTTATATCAAGGAAGCTATGTTTCATTACATTTTTCATATTTCCCTATAATTTACATAATTTATATTTTAAGTTTTTGTCTACATGAAACTAAATATATCAGTAGAGTGGTGTAATGGAAGCGTGTTGGTTCCATAACCCAGAAATCAGTGGATCGAAACCTTGTCCTGCTATTTATATATAAAAATATTTTTTATATAAGAATTCTTGCATGTACAAAAGGGTAAAAAAAACTCTTACATTCTAAATTGTTGTACGTTGTTTGTATGAAAAAGAAAACAACTATTTTATCTTGTATTTTCCTATCGAGATATATATATATATATGTTAATTTATCATATTCAATCTGCGACAAATCATTCCACAAACAACTATCTAAAGTTTAGTACGAAATCATAAAATATACGTAGTAATTTTCATGGTTGTAGTCTAGTACAAATGAATCAGAAATTTCATGCAAGTAAAGCACAACTACGAAACAGTTTTCCTAAAATCTATTGACTAACCGATGAATACTTTTCGAACACGATGGTTGCGTATTGAGGATATTCAGCAGTGTATTAAATAAGTCTGATTGTAGTGTTAGATTAAATTTTGTAGCTGTTGTCGATACATCTATCGACGAATAGTAATGTCATCACATTACTATAACATTTAGTGAAAATTTAATAAAGCATTTTTATTACTTAATATAATCGACGACTGGTACGACAGGAAAACATACAAAGGAGAATTCATATGAACAAATATACAAAGGTGCAAAGAACTAAAATATTAATGTGAATTTTTTCTATAAGGTCTTAAGCAGATTTTTTGTGAAGTATACATGTGTGCCATTTTTAACTTTCGTATCTACGAACATTTAACGAAAATCTAAGCGATTCAATTTCACAGCTCCAAGTAATAACCAATACAGCCGTACGATAACAAGTTGATTTGCATGCCTTTTAAAATAACATCTTTTTATGAAACAGGAACATTGCTTCTTTTTCAGAAAAAAAAATCATAAAATTTTATTTGTAAACATAAGAAAGGAAGAAGATAAAATTTGACTAATAAAATAAATATAACATTCAACAACGATAAAACATATTAAATATGAATATAGACAAAATATATTAAGAATGTTTATAAAAACCCTGGAACGGTTCTAGCATGCACTTCAAAGGATCTGGCTGCGGATCCATCAGCAAGTAGTTATTTACATATATATACGGAAGGCAAGGAACGCCCTGCCTGGCGATATCCTCGATGTCCGGATACTCAGAAAGACGTTTAGCCTCGATAAAGCAGTGCGTCGCACCAAGAATATCCGTGTACGGCGGACTGCAACAAGATCGAACATGTTTTCGCACGCTGCGACATAAAAAAAACGTTGACACTTACACTGGATCGATGACGGTGTCGCCGCCCACTTCGATCAGTCTTCTTATCTGATCTTTGCGGTTTTCACTGATGAGAATAATCGCTCTCATCCCGTGATAAGCCTTTTTCCCTGTTTCGAAGATCCTTTTTCTTCAGCGGTACGTGGCGGCAATGAGCAGTGCAACGTTCCCTCCAGAGAAGTTCTGTACAGCTGGTAGGGCGAGCGGATTGCCGTTTCGAATATTTCTCATTTTCTACAATCACGTGCGTAACTCTGTCAGAAATGACATCGTACTGCGTAGCTCCACCACTGTTCAACACTTTACACAACTTGTCGCGTGACTGGTCAGTGAAGCCCGATAAGTACACCTGAAGGATAAGAACAGTTCATTCGAAAACAAGATTAAATCGATAGTCGATCATCGGACACTGCACTCACGCTACAACCGTCTAAAAAAATACCCGCTTCTTTGACTTCTTTCATATCGATACTATCGATTATACAATTTGATGTTGTTCCTTGATATTCTACAGTTAATAATAAGTTTCTTAATGTTTACTATCATAATAAGAAATAGTACGAATACTTTACCTTTCGTATGAGATTGTTCTTGTGAAATGGTCGACAGACTTGTAGAATTTATATGTTTTTCTGCCACACCCATGACAGATACATCCATTTCACTTACAATTTGACTACATGTTAGAGAAAAATTTAAACTGTTATCTATAATAATAAAATGAATATTTTCTGTGACCATTAGATTAATGAGTAATTAATTACTTGTGTGCAAGACTAAACTAGACTAAACAGCAGAAAATGATTCACACAATAAGATTCCTAACTTTAAAATAACGAACAGGATACTCACCAGAACCAGCCGGATCGATTAATGTAGACGACAGGTTCTTTCTATACCTGTATTTATCGATTGGAAGTGCATAACCGCACTTTACGCTGTCCTTTAACCAATCGACATTAACACAATCAATGTTACGCTTCAACGCAGCTCTAAATTTATCAGTCTGTGTGTCACTGTAATAACATTTGATAGAACTTATGATGCAAATTCGTAACCTACACACAATTCACAACGAAAGAGACCCACCGATATATTAGTATGGAAGTTGATTCAGATTTAAATTTCCCAGAATAGATGCCGCCGTTGTTATTGACCAAATCTGCGATCTCCTTTCGTTCCTTTACGAAGCCGGTCGACGTGACACAGAGATTGTGAAATACAGGACACCGGTACCTATCGAACTTTTTCGAATCTCCTGCGACGATATTCGTCAGATTCTCACGCCAAACCGCTTCGACCCATACATCAAGCATAACCGGAATCTTGATTTCACTAGCTTTAATATACTTATCGGTTTTCACGCTGTTCGTGATCAGATGAGTAGTACGAGTGCTCAACACAAAATCATATACTGCTCCCATATACTCGACTTTTTCCTTTATCTGTTTCTGAGAACAAAAGTACAACGTATAAAAAGTCAAAACGACTCGAATTTCATTCGTTTCGACTCACCTTTCGGTCAATCGATACACCACTGCTGGTGACTACGAAGTCCATCATTCCGATCGTATATATCGGTGACGAAGTATTCGGAATCGACTTATTCTGTACGAGACATGCCTGGAGACACCGAGGTCCTAAAACCCTGTCGAATGACATGGTTCATCGAACAGAACAGGTTCGTGTTCGAACATACTCACACGCGTTTGCTCGTAGATAATTTCTTGAAAGCGTCGCCCTCGAACGACTGGAATATAATCACATCTCGTTTTTTCCATGCAAAATCTCCGCACTGTGTTTCTTTTATCCAAAAAGATTCTATACCGTGTTTCCGACATAACTATATAGATAAAGAAAAGGAAATATGAAACAGTCTTGTACGTTATTTTCATCTTAATTTATCAGTTCTTCACTGGCATTTAACTGATTCAAAAGAATAGACTAACAGGATAAAATATCATAGGTATTACAGATATACATACATAGAATTATAGCTATATACTAAAATATTCGAAAAAGTCTTCGACGACAAAGACAATATAAAAAAAGTTTATTGGCGAAAATATAGAAATAAAGCATGAACACTCGCCTGCATCTAAAATAAAATCAACCTCAGATAATTACCTCAAAGCAATTCGACATATCTTTAGTGCAGCCGCTCTCATCGGCTGCATCTTTTGGGATTACGAACATCACTTTTATATCCATACCAGAGAGTATATTGACAACCGACAAGCAACATCAGAATAACATCAAATCGTGTTGATTGTCGATTAAACAGGGAGTCCAGATCAGTTTGGTGCGGTGTTACGAAATCTTGTTTTTAAACATTCGAAGCGGAATGTTATTGTTTCAGTTACATAAATGTTATATGACAGTGGTGTTCAAACCGCCAATCGCAAAGCGATTTCTGTTCAATACGAACTAGCAGGGGCTTGCTGCTAACTTTTGTGAGAACGTGCAACGTTCCATGATTTACGAAAAAGCCATTTAGTGATGGAGAGTTGATAGAAGAATCGTTTCTCGCAGCAACAGATCTTTATTTTCCGATTTTAAAAACAAAAATGAAATAATTTCAGATATTAAAGAGTTACAACTTTCTAGACAAGTTATGAGAAGAGATTAATCTATAAATTCATTTTGAAATTTCGGCAAAAAATATCAATTTTTTTATTAAATAAATTTATAACTAGTGCATAATTAAAAGAAAAAAATATATTTTCAGTGGCGTAGCAAGTGTGTTTTACATTGAGGGAAGACAAGTTTTTAAAAATTAAAATTTCCCATAAATCGGTAATAATAGAAAAATATATTAGAGATAAATATATTATTTTATTACTTATTTAAATTATCTGTAGCGCAGATATGTATTTATTTTAGTTTCTATAGTGACATGTTGCTCAAAATATTTTGTTTATTTATGTACATATGAAACGAAAAACTAAGGTAATAGTTCAGTTTAAGGACTTTTGTGAAAACGCACTTGGCCGGGTCAAAAAAGGGTGAGGGTGCCGATGAGGGAAGGAGGTCTATTTTTAATTTTATAAATCATGATATATATTGACTACTTAAAACGCTGATTTTAAAAGCGTCACTAATTTACATGCATATGATCGCACCATAACGGATACGAATGCATATGGCTGCGCCGCACAGATTAATAACAGGCGAGTCAAGCGAATATTTAGTTTCATTACATTTTCTACGCGAACTTTTTCGCTATCAAATCATCATCATTTTATCAGTAAATATTCAATGAAAAAGCGGTTTTTACAATAAAAAAGGCTTTTTTTGCCATAAAAAAATACTTTTTTTTGCAATTTGTACCATCTGTCAGTGGGGTACTTGTTTTTTAGATTTTTTTTATATTATTTATTGCAAAAGTCTTACTCCCCCGACTTTAAATCACGTTTTACATTATAATTAATCAATTTAGCAAAAAATTTGAATTTTTTAAATGCGTTTTCACTAAAGTCCTTAAACTGAACTATTACCAAAACTAAAAATTCAATTGAGTGTGATATATCTTAAAACACGGTTCAGCGCATAATCCTATATTGCAATTTTTGCAATAGTATCTCGTTTTATTCCCTTTTTCTTACCTTCATCTCTTTTACTGCAACAAACAGCGCAGTAACTATATGGAGCAGCCTTTTTTTCTACTGGTGGTACATATCCCGAAAAATGTCGCTTGGTCAGAGGTCTAAATTGAAAAATAGACAGACCAATTTTTTTGTCCTCAAGTGAAAATTTTCAATAATCTTCTCAATTAGGGTTTTGCGGAACTCCAAATTGTTTTCTAAGCCTCCATTTTTCTGTTATAGTACAAACACATTCCATACAAAAATGTCCAAAATATGGAGAATGTTTTTAAAGTACTTCTTTGCCGTCTACCTAGTTATTATATAGTTATGGAAGTGTTCATCCAGCCGATCAACACCTCCCATTGTGTCATTATAGTTTACAGCTAATTTGGGTTTTGTTATATTTCCACCCTGTCCCTTTTTTTGGTTGCTTGCATTTCTATATTATGTACAGTAGAAAGAAGAGAAATATATTTTTTATCTTTTCATTTCATGAGCATAACTTTACCTCTTTGATATGCAACGATTCACCTTTATTCAGTCTTGTTTTCTGAATTTCCATGGGAACTTTTTTGCAATTTAGTCGCCTACTTCCATATAAATCCGTTTTATATTTTACTAAGAAGTAAGCTAGTTGAAGGGAGGTGTAAAAAATATCAGTGGTTAGACAGTAACTCATATCCAAAATGGTTCAAGCAAAGATAAAACAATTTTGGATAATATTGGCAAATCATGTGTTGCTAGAGTACCTTTTCTGTATATATTATACATGAACATAAATAGCCTGATTTTGACTCACAGATGCAGTAGAATTTTATGCCAAATCGAACCTTTTTCAGCGGAATATATTGCATCCAGCTTAGGAGACTTTTATATATATATATATATATATATATATATTTATATCAAGGAAGCTATGTTTCATTACATTTTTCATATTTCCCTATAATTTACATAATTTATATTTTAAGTTTTTGTCTACATGAAACTAAATATATCAGTAGAGTGGTGTAATGGAAGCGTGTTGGTTCCATAACCCAGAAATCAGTGGATCGAAACCTTGTCCTGCTATTTATATATAAAAATATTTTTTATATAAGAATTCTTGCATGTACAAAAGGGTAAAAAAAACTCTTACATTCTAAATTGTTGTACGTTGTTTGTATGAAAAAGAAAACAACTATTTTATCTTGTATTTTCCTATCGAGATATATATATATATATGTTAATTTATCATATTCAATCTGCGACAAATCATTCCACAAACAACTATCTAAAGTTTAGTACGAAATCATAAAATATACGTAGTAATTTTCATGGTTGTAGTCTAGTACAAATGAATCAGAAATTTCATGCAAGTAAAGCACAACTACGAAACAGTTTTCCTAAAATCTATTGACTAACCGATGAATACTTTTCGAACACGATGGTTGCGTATTGAGGATATTCAGCAGTGTATTAAATAAGTCTGATTGTAGTGTTAGATTAAATTTTGTAGCTGTTGTCGATAGATGACATTACTATAACATTTAGTGAAAATTTAATAAAGCATTTTTATTATTTAATATAATCGACGACTGGTACGACAGGAAAACATACAAAGGAGAATTCATATGAACAAATATACAAAGGTGCAAAGAACTAAAATATTAATGTGAATTTCTTCTGTAAGGTCTTAAGCAGATTTTTTGTGAAGTATACACGTGTGCCATTTTTAACTTTCGTATCTACGAACATTTAAAATCTAAGCAATTCAATTTCACAGCTCCAGTTAATAACCAATACAGCCGTACGATAATAAATTGATTTGCATGCCTTTTAAAATAACATCTTTTTATGAAACAGGAACATTGCTTCTTTTTCAGAAAAAAAAATAATCATCTCATAAAATTTTATTTATAAACATAAGAAAGGAAGAAGATAAAATTTGACTAATAAAATAAATATTCATAACATTCAACAACGATAAAATCTATTAAATATGAATATAGAAAAAATATATTAAGAATGTTTATAAAAACCCTGGAACGGTTCTAGCATGCACTTCAAAGGATCTGGCTGCGGATCCATCAGCAAGTAGTTATTTATATATATATATATACGGAAGGCAAGGAACGCCCTGCCTGGCGATCTCCTCGATGTCCGGATATTCAGGACATTTAGCCTCGATAAAGCAGTGCGTCGCACCAAGAATATCCGTGTACGGCGGACTGCAACAAGATCGAACACGTTTTCGCACGCTGCAACATAAAAAAAAAGTTGACACTTACACTGGATCGATGACAGTGCCGCCGCCCGCTTCGATCAGTCTTCTTATCTGATCTTTGCGGTTTTCACTGATGAGAATAATCGCTCTCATCCCGTGATGAGCCTTTTTCTCCAGCGGTACGTGGCGGCGATGAGCAGTGCAACGTTCCCTTCAGAGAAGTTCTGTACAGCTGGTAGGGCGAGCGGATTGCCGTATTCGAATATTTCTTCCTGATACAAAGCGATAATTTATTATACCGATAAATAATACGTATGTAAATCGAATAAGTATACACGCACGTCGATGAATCTCATGGATTCGATACAGTGATCGAGGAAAGACGAGTGCAGAATCCACTTTCCAGACGCTATACTCGAAAGGAATTTCTCTTTCCTCAGAGGAACATCGCACAGAAGATGTGTCGCTGTATCGTCAAAAAAATTCGGTGTATTTCTGATCGATCCGCCTAGTGATTGTATCTTTTTGACCGAATTATTTCTATCCTGTAAAGAAACAAATAAATATGTGATTGCGTTGGTCTTAGTTGTTTTTGATTGGCTAAATGTCTGATCAGAGGATTTAAAAACATACGATTCTATTTAGAAATAAATATATTCGCACTTACGTCCATGTCTACCTGCAATAACATAAATTTATACCGGATCTGTTCTCGTTCAACGACTTTCACATTAATCTCATTTTCGAGTGGCTCTTCCCAGTCGATGGTATCTGTCTGCAACGGTTTAATATCGTTTCCTGTGCAAAAATCATTGTCTATTGGTTCGATCGATCTTCCCTTATTACATGGATTTTTTAAAAGAATTACAGTAATTAAAAAGGATATCGATGAAAGTCATTATGTTCAATCATCACAATACCTTCAGAGAACTGATTTGTTGAAGCAGGGTCATTCCTGATGAAAGACCATCTACAAGACTTTTTCCCTTCACTCTTCGTCAATATATCATTCAGTTCTTCTAGCTGCTCGCCGACGATAGAGTTCGATGGTGTAACCTGTACAGCTAAAAACTTGACGACAGGTGTTAACTGTGAGTCCTGTAGTGAGTTCCTTAGAATGTTTTTCGGTGTATGTGGAAGATCCTCACTCTTCCAAATTGTGCCTATTGAGATCATAACACAAATCAAAGACGGTCATTTGGTGATCCCTAAAAATACATCACATACAATCATCGTCCAGCCTATTGTTCATGAAACAGATCGAGGATTTATCGGGAGTTTCCTCGCATGAGCCAGTCAGTGTTCGAACGTTCTCTTCAGAATCTAAATCTGCTTTTTTCTTTGGAATTTCTACAAATGAAAAGATCATCGGTATGACCGACAAAACAGCGTGTGATAAATTATCTACCGATTATCTCATCAACGATGGAATTATTCACTTCCCCTGGTAAGACGCTGCTCGTTCTTCCGTTAGACTGTTTGACCACGTTGTTTTCTTCCGGCACATAATCCTGTTGCTCTTCACATGCGATAATCCAGTCGCAAGAGATGACAGGAATACCAAATTTCTTTCCTGTGATATATTTTGTACCACTAGGTTTCGGGCAAAGTAGATGTGTGGAAAAGGTCACATCATTTTTTGGTATAATGCCCTTGCCTTCTAGTACATCATTTGAACTTGAAAATCAATACCAGTGTTATTAAAAATCAGAAAATCAAATCAAATATACATTTATTTATACAGGTGCCACACTTACATTGCTCCTAAATGATGAATCAACCACTGAAGAAATATTCTTTCATACGTAAGATAGTTACTAATACATATTAGTAGTCCTGCTAAAGGTCTGACATTCAATCGAATTTTCACCGGCCTATGATAATATCTAATAGGGATTTTCAAATTCAAATAAGTACATTCTTCCTACAAGAAAAAAGATTGATTCATTTCCATAGAAGTTTGTTGTGTCGGAGAAAGAATTCATTTGCGGAAGTGAATTTAGCCAATATTAGAATTTATCAGTCACATTTTAGAATTGTATTCATGAGTAACAGAATTTATTTTTTCAGAGACGATAGTTTTGTACTAACAAGCCACAGTTCATTGATGAACCTCTCATCGAAATCTTCGAGCAAGATCGAGTATACTGCGACGACGTAATCGCATGAATCTCGGTCAGGAACGACTTTTCCGCCTTGACACTCGATAAGTTCGATGAGTTCAACCTTCTTGACGTCGTCATCCCAATTCAACAGGAAGAATGTCAGACCGGAGAAGAGGTCGTGGCCAATTTCAGAGTTTTCGTCTGAAAACGGAATGATTTCTCGCTGTTTACGATACATACAACACACGTTGATTCATTCCTGAGGATGACTTACCAACATTCTCAATACCGGGTTTTAAATTAGCATCTTTTGGTTCTAGTCATTGTTCATTTTCTAAAGTAAACAAAATGTAAAATTATAATTGTTTGTTTTTAGACTTACGTTTAGATTTTTCTGTTAATATCAATCCTTTTGGATCAGCTGAACGTGTGTTCTTCTCTAACAGAGTGCATTATACTCAAGTAGATTTTGAAGACGATATATATATATATAATCACACATAGTATACAAATATTTTTAGATTGGATTAACAATTATTCTTCAACATCTACCTGAGCATGGTACTTGTACAAAAGTAGTTGTGGAAATACAGCAGATTCAAAATGACTAAGTCCGACAGAACAACATAAACTAAACGTTACATGCTCTTATTACATATACACAGACATGACAAAGAAATATCTGAACTGAATATATCTGAACCTGAAGTTGCCTTAATGTATTTCTCACCAGCAAACTTAATCATTGTACTATTGTTCTGCCCATTTGAATTCAATTCAGTCATGGTCGTTGCAGTTTGAAAGTCTCCCTTGACAAGAAACTTATTCAATGTATCTTCTGTATTGCCTGTCGATGAAATTTTTTATATGATTGTGACAAGATAAATTTATAAACAAGAAAAGAGATCAATTCAATCAGATACCTTCATTTATTGTTAAATTTTGTTGCATTATGTCAACTTTCAACGTGTTATCTAAATTCAAACTAGTTTCTTGTATTTTACATTCTTTGTGTAGTAATCGCACCCCCTGAATTAAAAAAAAAAGCACTCGTTTAAGACATTGATCTAAAAATGCAGAATATAAAAACTATACAAAAGGCACATTTAGCAACTGAATGTAAACTAGATACTCTGAACATAAACAGCCTGTTTATTATTAGTAATCACGTTTTATTATAATTAAAACGTGATTACTAATAATCCTAGATACAAACACACACCTTTTTGCTTAACGGTGATACAAGCAGGTCCATCGGTAAAGTTTCTTGTTGATTATAAAGAACATTGAATTCGAATTCCGGAGCAACATGCTTCAGCCTGATACTTTCGATGAGCCAATTGACAGATACGAATGTCGGGCTAAATAAACAAGAAATAGATCAATACTTTACATACTCCAGTTCGAGTAACCAAATACAGAAACTCACTCCAAATCGGAAGTCTCAAAGTTGACAGTGTTACTCGATTTCTCATTTTCTACAATCACGTGCGTAACTCTGTCAGAAATGACATCGTACTGCGTAGCTCCACCACTGTTCAACACTTTACACAACTTGTCGCGTGACTCATCAGTGAAGCCCGATAAGTACACCTGAAGGATAAGAACAGTTCATTCGAAAACAAGATTAAATCGATAGTCGATCATCGGACACTGCACTCACGCTACAACCGTCTAAAAAAATACCCGCTTCTTCGACTTCTTTCATATAGATACTATCAATTATACAATTCGATGTTGTTCCTTGATATTCTACAGTTAATAATAAGTTTCTTAATGTTTACTATCATAATAAGAAATAGTACGAATACTTTACCTTTCGTATGAGATTGTTCTTGTGAAATGGTCGACAGACTTGTAGAATTTATATGTTTTTCTGCCACACCCATGACAGATACATCCATTTCACTTACAATTTGACTACATGTTAGAGAAAAATTTAAACTGTTATCTATAATAATAAAATGAATATTTTCTGTTACCATTAGATATAATGAGTAATTAATTACTTGTGTGCAAGACTAAACTAGACTAAACAGCAGAAAATGATTCACCCAATAAGATTCTCAACTTTAAAATAACGAACAGGATACTCACCAGAACCAGCCGGATTGATTAACGTAGACGACAGGTTCTTTCTATACCTGTATTTATCGATTGGAAGTGCATAACCGCACTTTACGCTGTCCTTTAACCAATCGACGTTAACACAATCAATGTTACGCTTCAACGCAGCTCTAAATTTATCAGTCTGCGTGTCACTGTAATAACATTTGATAGAAATTATGATACAAATTCATAACCTACACGTGATTTGCAATGGAAGAGACCTACCAATGTATTAGTATGGAAGTCGATTCAGATTTAAATTTCCCAGAATAGATGCCGCCGTTGTTATTGACCAAATCTGCGATCTCCTTTCGTTCCTTTACGAAGCCGGTCGACGTGACACAGAGATTGTGAAATACAGGACACCGGTACCTATCGAACTTTTTCGAATCTCCTGCGACGATATTCGTCAGATTCTCACGCCAAACCGCTTCGACCCATACATCAAGCATAACCGGAATCTTGATTTCACTAGCTTTAATATACTTATCGGTTTTCACGCTGTTCGTGATCAGATGAGTAGTACGAGTGCTCAACACAGGTTCGCACACCGCTCCCATATACTCGACTTTTTTCTTTATCAGTTTCTGAGAACAAAGAGTACAAAGTATAGTAAAAAGTCAAAACGACTCGAATTTCATTCATTCCGACTTACTTTTTGCCTAATCGACATGCCGCTGCATGTGATTATGAAGCCTATCATTCCGGTCATATACACAGGCGACAAGGTGTTCACAATCCACTTCCGTACGATACACGTCAGGAGATAACGAGATCCTAAGACCCTGTCGAATAACACGGTTCATTGAACAGAACAGGTTCGTGATCGAACATACTTACACGCATTCGCTCTTAGACAATCTCTTGAATACGTCACCTTCGAACGACTGGAATACGACAACGTCTCTCATTCCCCAAGCAAAATCTTTGCATTTTGTTTCTTTCAACCACACGGCTTTAATACCGTGCATCCTACATATCTACACAAAGAAAAGGAAATATATATCAGACTTGTAGGTTACTTTCATCCTAATCTAAGTATCAACACACACTCAGTTGATCGAAAAGAATAACGACTAACATGGCAAAATATTAAAGGGGTCACAGATATACAAACATAGAACTATAATTATATACTAAACTATTCGAAAAAGTCTTCGACGGGCAAAGACGATATAAAAATAGGTTTACTAGTGAAAATATCAAAATAAAGTATGAACACTCATCTGCGTCTTAAGTAACATCAGCTAATCACCTTAAAGCAATTCAACATATCTTGAGTGCAGTCGTTCTTATTGGCTGCATCTTCTGGAATTACGAACGTCACTTTAATATCCATATTAGAGTATATTGACAACAATAAGCAATAATAGCAGCAGAATAATCTCAAATCGTGTTAAGATTGTCGATTAAAAATAGACTCCAGGTCAGTTTCGGTCCGGTATTACGAAATCTTGTTGAATTGAAATTACATAGATCGGCGTCAGGAAATTCGAACTGCAATTTCCTTTACGATGAACGTGTGACGGATATGATTCACAAGAGTGAGGAGAAAAAATCCCAAAAGCCGAGCGATAAAGCCGCGGATCCAGCGGACTCTAACGGTCACATGACGCGTCTACATGGCGCGCTACATTTTCATTGGCTGCGATGGTGCGCATTCGCATCGATGTCATTGTATTACGTCACCACTATCGAATGCGATTCTTGACGACGCGTCACTCATTTCGTGACGTAACAGTTTTTAAATCAGTTGTTAATTAACATTTCAGTTTGAAGTGTTTGAGATAAGTTGCATCACTTTTTCTACTGTTTCTGGTTGCACGTTTAGAGGCCGCCGAAGTATCCTTCACCGTGATGCTTAGATGCCAAATGCATTTTTAACGAAGCTTTTGAATGATTCACCAGTGGCAAGAAATCTAAAAATAAAATGTTCGATTTAAAAAGTTTTGTAAATAAAGTTAATTCAACCTATTTACTTTTTTAAGCTCAAACGGCAAACCAAAAATAGAAGCAGCTAAGAGATGCTGCTTGAACGCACTAAGTCAACGACGGCAGAAAAAAATTGGAGATGATACACAGCGAATTGTCGAATGGAAGATTGAGAGAAAAATGTCTTTTTGGGAACCATCTCTATGTACTCGGAATACGGCAACAAATATCACGAATGTAGAGAATTTGTCAACAGTTCTATATTGTACTTCGTTCTCTACCACTAAGATCAAAGTACAATATATATTATGTGTGTGTGCATATATATATATAAATATATATATATATATATATAAATATGTATATATATGTGTATATATATATATATATATATATAAATATGTATATATATATATATATAATATATATTGATTTGATTGATTAATGATGTTTGAGGGGGAGGAAGCTATCTTGCCTCCCGGCACTTAGACTCGAGGTCCATTATGCTTTCCCTCGACTTGATCAAAACTACTCGGGAAGTCTCGCTTCCTTCTAGAAGCCAATCAGCCTGTCCGAGTTTATAGACCCTAGTCCGGCCGTGGTGAGGAAAAACTCCCTAAACCATCGTCGCCTTAAATTGACCCATGCCGGACATTCCGCGAGGAGGTGAATGGGGGTCTCGTTGGCTCCCCACACCATCTACACTTCCCGTCCGTCCTTCGGCCTTATATGTGTTCGTGGTAGCTTAGTCTCCCGTGTCCTGTGACAATTCGCACCAGGAGCCGAGAGAAGGATAATATATATATATATATATATATATATATATATATATATATATATAAATGTATATTCTGATCGCCTAATATTTACGTTTCGCAGATAAGATCGAAAAATCAATAAATTCATATTAAAACGTCGGCTGTGTTGTAAAGCTTTGCGAGTACTTTTTTAACGCTCGTTAAAGTTTTTTTAACGCTCGTGCGAACAAGGCATAACTGTGTGAAAAGTGAGCCGAGAGCGACAAGAGACGTGAGGTAATTTTTTATTTTTTAGATAAGTACATTAATGATAGGACACGTGCAAAAAGCGAAAAACAATGAACAGTGAAAGGACACGTGTAAATCACAAAATTGATTAATTAGTTAAGTTTAGTCCATAAGATAGTACGTAAGTTAGCATGTAAGTTAGAAGTAAGTTTTTAAAATTAAGGTCTTGCCCGGTTTTGAAAATTTCCGGGAAATGCATGAACATGAAGAAACAACAATAAAAATTGCAACATCACGACACACAAACCCTGATCGCAAGCGGTTAGCGCCACGGCGCGGGAACCACACACACAACAACGCTACACCACACAAACACCTTACAATTTGTAAATAGTTTGTAAATGATTGTCCTCAATAAATGTTTATTTGATTTGATTTGATTGATTTGAGTATTCGGGCGCGAAACGTGTATTTACAAGTCTGAAAAAATGTTGTAGATAACTATTACCTGCTGCTAAAAAAATCACTGTAATCTGTAGCTTAATATGTGGCGATAAAGCATCTCTGAATAATGAGTCCACTGTACTGAGGTGTTCATTTTCGGGTTCGTAGCTTCAAACGAACCTTATTTCGCTGTCTTTTGGACTGATCTTTTTTTTTCACTTTCGAATCCAAATGTTTCCATCGTGGAAAGCGATAGAGCTGATCCGTGAGATTGAAAATATCGAGAGCCTGTAAGGACGGACCAGCGAAATTCTGATGCTGCAAGCCATGACGAAGTTAAAACGAGTATCAGGATTGTGGTTCGACGGCGAGATGAGCCAGGAACTATTATGGAGGTATTTCAAAAAACAACTAGTAGAACAACTTTCCCTTTAGGATAGACGAATACGACGTTCATTGAAAACTTTCCTGAAAGAAGAAAAAAAAAGATAAGGATACGAGTACTAATTCTATACGATAGTCGCAATCGTAAGCTGAATTAATTTTAATCAAAAGGCATTGATACAGTAAATTATCATGGGACTGAATGATCTGGATATGACAAAGACGCTGTCACTGAACGGATTCCGAAATGGCCGAGATTTATTAACACACATCAAAAGATATGAAGACACCATAAGTAGGATTAAGACCAGTGGTGGAGGTCATGCAACGGAGAGCCAAATACGGAGATATATTTCTAGGTGGAAATGCAAGCGATTATACAGCAAGTCAAGCTTTCTACGTTCTATGAAGAAGACCTCGACCTCTAGTTTATACAGAACGAAGCAATATTCGATACCAGCCGAATTACTTTACAACGAAGAAGGTTTCAGATGGTAATTGATCAAGTATTAGGTGTTGGAATTAATTCGTAGCGTTTTACAAGAGATAGCGTAGATAGTACATTCTTCCATTGTTCCCTTTAACCAAATATTCCCCGTAAAACAGTTGTCCTTAGGCGTCAGTTTCAGTATATGTCATTTGGTTGAAGCGTAAATAACAACACTTTGTACTTTATCGAATATGTCGAATTTCATGCCGGGTAAATTGTTTTTGCCGGGAGTTTTACTTCATTATTTTAACATGAAATAAAGTACTACCGAAAGTCATTGTATTTTAGTGGAAGTTTATGGTGACCATGCTCTAGCTGAGCAAACGTGTCGGAAGTGGTTTGTACGTTTTAAAAGTGGTGATTTCGACTCGGAAGACAAGGAACGACCTGGACAGCCGAAAGAGTTCGACGATAAAGAATCGGAGGCATTGCTTAATGAAGACCCATGTCAAACACTTCAAGAATTGTCTGAATCGCTGGGAGTTGACTTGTCAACGGTAGGAAAACGCCTTAAAGCCATGAGAATGATCCAAAAGCAAGGAAATTGGGTCCCATACGAATTGAAACCGAGGGACGTTGAAAGGCGTTTTTCTACCTGTGAACTGCTGCTTCAACGGGAGAAAAGGAAGAGATTTTTGCATCGAATTGTCACGGATGATGAAAAGTGGATCAATTACGACAATTCCAAGTACAGAAAGTCATGGGTTACGCTCGGCCGACCATCAACACCAGCGGCGAAGCCAAACATACATGGATCCAAGCTCGTGCTCTGTATTTGGTGGGATCGTAAGGGTGTGATCTACTATGAGCTGCTTAAACCGAATGAAACCATCACTGGGGATCGCTACCGACTACAATTGATGCGCTCGAGCCGTGCATTGAAGGAAAAACGGCCGGAATACTTTAAAAGGCATGACAATGCTCGTCCGCACGTCGCAAAACCGGTCAAAACATACCTGAAAACGCTCGAATGGGAAGTCCTATCCCACCCGACGTATTCTCCAGATATTGCTCCTTCTGATTACCACTTGTTTCGATCGATAAGTCATGGTCTGTCTGGGAAGAAGCTCACTTCTTATGACGATTGCAAAAAATGGGTCGATTCGTCGATTGCATCTAAAAACGAGGCGTTTTTCCGACGTGGTATTCGTCTCCTGCCCGAAAGATGGGGAAAATTTGTGGCTAACGATGAACAATACTTTGAATGATATGTTTTTTCAATTTCATTTAAAATAAACGATCTTTTTTCATGAAGAAAACGTTACGAATTAATTCCAACACCCAATACCTTATCGCATTTTAACGCAAGTTGTGGATCTGGCTCGCTAACTCAGCGATAGATCATACGATCTATTCAAGGAACGCCTCATTGCGACCTACAGCTAGAGGCAGGGAAAAAACAATTAGATACTTGAAGAGACCGAATTGGGAAATCTCAAACCCTCACAACTCCTTTGCCAAATGCAGACACTCGCCGGATCAATTACGTCCGCTGATGTTGTTATAATAGTGTGGTTGGGCGTCCTACCTCTCGGAGTTCGGAGCATACTTGCATCTTTAGCACAAGAAGGTATGCAACAACTCAGCATTATTGCCGATATATTAATAGAATTCGAATCCCCAACACCCGTCTAGCAGTTAGACAGAGAGATAGAAATGATGAGACTGTCATTCAACATGTAGCTAAATAAATTGAAGAATTAAGAACGGAGTTAGCACGCCCACGCGGGCATAAGACCGTACGGATTTCGACCAAACTCTCAACAAAGGAAGTTAGGGCATTCCAGAGAAAGATCTCCATACCGGTATAGACAAGGGCCTCAACTTTTACCACAATAGATTTGGAGATAAAGCCACAAGATGTCAGTCACCTTGTAAATGAGAGGAAAAGAAAAAGCAAATCTTGAAATATTTAAATTAAGTGAAGCAAAAGTCTTGGTGGAAACTGTTGCAGAACCACTGTTGTGGAATCAAACGGGGGGGCTCCAGTACAGTTAAATAATCCAAACGATAAATTCCAAATAACAGTAACATGTTTATTTACAAAATAGTATAAGGTTTACAAAGGTGCGACTGTCCTCGCTAAGCACTGCATAATAAACCATGTGACTGTACTTGTGAGATTAGTGAAACTGATTGAGTGTCTGAATCTTGGTATTGAACACCAGATGAGACCCCAAGAGGTAGTTCTTGTCGAGCTGAACAAGTAGCTGTCCTCCACAGAATTGGAGGTGAGAACGGAAACGGGTTGAGAACGTGTAGAGCCTATCTGATTCGAATCCTCTCTGAGTGAAGGACCTGTAGATAGGATGTTGTCTATATACTTCTTGTCCTGTCGGCAAATAGTAAGATTTTGTCTCATCGAGAACTGACTGTGGCGAAACCCTGATCGAGAAGTATGGAGCGCAAGAAATATTATACGTGATGACATCCCAGTGATGCTGGACAAATCCGTAGTCAGGACGTTTTCTCCAGTGGACCTGTACGAGATCCCGATCTTCAAGGTGAACTGAAATCCTGTGGAAGAGTTTCACGATGTCGACGGTACTGATGACCTGGTGGTTTCGCCAGTGGATCGGAACTAGGAATAGACCTTGCTGCAGAACAGGTACAGGAAGCAGGAGGTCCTGAATGAGGTGGATTTGATCGTTGTGACTAGAAGCGTCGAAGACCATACGGAGGTCGGTATAGTCTCGGTGCTTGCATGAGCACCTGGTTGGCCAGATGCCGAAACGGAGTACCTGGTGTTATAAGCTCGGCTTGTGGTTTCTGCTCCATGGAGGGCTGCGTAGCCCTTATAGTGGACCGATTATCCTTGTGCTCGGTTGTCATGGCAGCGCAGATGTGATGTCGGACAACATGGACGCCTTCTAGAGGCCTGGAGAGTGGTTTCAGGAGGTATTCCTTAAGCACCTGGACAAGTTGTGAATTGGCTAGTATTTTTCGCTTCATAGAGAGCTACGTAGACTGATTGTCCTCATACTTGTTTGTCACGGTGGTGCAGATGGGCCGTCGGACAGTTCGGACACCTTCAGGAGGCCTGGACGGCGATCTCAGGAAATGTTTCTCGGGTTCTTCGTCGTATGATGTCAGATGATCAAAGAGCGCAAGAGATTCCGCGACGTTCCCAAATCCGCTGGTGTCTGGGAAAATGACATGGCTGACCATTCACGGGAATACCTGAACAGATCGTGGCTTCAGTCCGGCCATCTGTATCGCAACGACGTCGGCCACAGGCTGGCTTGGAATGGTGTTAATCGGTTCAAAGCAACCGAGTCCTTCGACCCCAGTGGCGATGTGTGAATTCAAGCGAGTGATGATCCTTAATTCAACTTTGGCGCGAGCTGTGCAGATCTTGATACTTACCGATGCTGCTGAGGTGACCCTTCGTCTCGATGGCAGGAAAGGCAAGCGCCTGTGGTAGATTTTGTGAAACTGACGAGGACTTGGATCTCGAGTCTAAGAGAATCTAGGTCGACGTCGTGGCTCCTGGTGGTCCATTCTAGGTCAAGTATTTCCCCTCAGTGTTCTTCTGGTTGCTGCTGTCGAGATGCAGCAGCGAAGAGTTGCCCATAGTGTTTCTCGGATTGCTGCTGTAGAAGTGCAGCAGCGAGTCATGTGATCTTTTGCAGATACGGCAGTTTTTCGTTGACATGCACTCTCTGCGACGATGAGTGCCGAGGCAATTGGTGCAGAGCTCATGTTTGAGGACCAATGCTTTCTTCTTATCGATGGGCAGGCTACGAAGTATTGGACATTCATAATTTCTGTGGTATCTTCTGTAAAATGAACAAGTTCTGGTTCTTATTGAGCCAGCAGATTGGTTCCTCAGCTTGATTTCTGAAGCAGGAGTCGAGAAAGCGATCTTCCGTGGTGCAGAGATGTGCTCAGGAAGGCAGGGTTTGACTTCTGTGGCAGAAGTCGAGAACGCAGTTGGCAGAATCACGGAGAAGTGCTCTGGAAGACGAGACTTGATCTCCGTGGCAGAAGTCGAGAGTGCATTCTTCTAACACGGAGATGAACTTCGGAAGGTTGGATTTGTGTACCGATGGTGATGTTGTGATGTGGACCACAACTTGGATGCGGTCCGGCGGTTGATGACGATGGTGGGCGCAGTAGGTTGTAGAGTTGCTTCAGACCACCGAGGTATTCCCAGTAGGTTTGACCACAGTAACCTTCTTTGATGTACTTAGTTTCATCAGCTGCCGGATGTACGCTGATCTAGATGTGAGCCTTGCGGAAGTTCGCCCAGCACTTACGAACGACTTCTTCAACTCCCTCGATAAGAGTCTCATAATCCCGGAGTGTGGCACTGGTGATGCCATCCTTTATTCGAGAGATACTCTTGATGATGTGAACTACTCGATTCTCTTGGACCTAGGTGGTCATCTCTAAATCCTTCGACATATTCTGGCAGGAATATGAATTCTCTTACCAGAAAAGGTTTAGGTGCAGCACCAAGCGTGGTGATGCAGTCGGATAGACCTTGGAGCAGTGTAGTCCGGCCAGGGAGCCTTCAAGGATTGATGAGCGTGATCGCAACGTGGGGCAAGCACTTCGACGTTGGATATCCCTGGAAGCCTCGATGAACCTGATGATCGCAGCGTGGGGCGAGCACTTTAGCGCTGAATAGCCCTGGGAGCCTTGGAGAATTGTCGAGTGTGTCTGCGACGTGGAACGAGCACTCAAGTGTTAAATCGAGCTGGAGGCTTGGAGGAGCGCGAGGATGTCATTGGCAGATGTTACATGGCAGAATGACCACGAATCCATTCCCTGGTGCATCCAAGTACGACCAGAGGTTTAAACATATTCCGAAAGTACCTCGTTAAGTACTTTCAATCGTGTGCAAAAAATTAAAAATCACTTACCATATCACTATAAACTATAAACATGCGAATGGCGGCAGATATCGTGCGGAATTTGCGAATCGGAATGAAATCCACACTGGATCCGATTCGGCGGACCAAAATTGTACGTGAATAAAGGAATGCGTAATTTGAACAAATAATAAACTTTATTGTATATAAAATAACAAAAAAGAATAGTAAAAAAAATAGAAAATTGAAGTTGCAGTGGAGCGCGGTGTCAGCGTGTATCTCCACTGCAGTCTAAGGCGGTTCTTGATGTACTGCTGTTGTTCTTGTGTGATCTGTTTTATATCTTATTGAGTGTTGGAAACCGTTATGATGCACTCTTGTTGCTAGCCGTGATGGTTCCGATGCACGCTGTAACCACCTTTTCTCATCTCCCTTTTTCTTGCAGCGTGTCATCGGATACATCTCCGTCTCCGGTTCTTGTTGACGCTGAGATCATCCAGTGCACACGTGCTGGAGCTATTTCGATTGTATCCCACATGGCGTTGCATCAAAGGCTTTGATTTACGGTCTCACAGCGGGAAAGAGGGTATGGGTGTGTACTGATCGGTCGTGCAAGGCTGGGAAAAACCTGTACGAATGTGTCGTCCATTCGGGATTACAAGCATCCCGAACACAGGTCGATCAGCGACGAAGGTGGAACCTCACTTGGAATTTCGTAGTCGCCTACGTCACCCGTGCTATTCTAGGAGCTGACTTTCTAACTCACTGTCATCTACTCGTCAACTTAAATAAGAGACAACTCATCGGCGGGCTCACTGAGTTAAGAATTCACAGAAAAATTACCGTTTCATGTAGCATTCCACGAGATTAAAAATATTGTTACTTACTGCAAAAATACCCCGAACTCTCGAGACCCATGATTCAACAGGAACTACCCGCTACCAACATGGAGTACCACATTGAATGATCGGCTCGCCAGTGTATAACCATGCACGTCGTTTACCGCCGGAAAAATATAAAGCAGCCAGAGAATTTCGAAAGATGATGAAAGAAGGGATATGTGGCCCATCGAATAGCTCGTGGGCAAGTTCCCTGCACATTGTCGGAAAGAAAGATGGCTTAATTCACTCATGTCAGGATTATCGACGCTTAAACAGTCAGACTGTATCCGATAGGTACAGTGTGTCCAGCCTCTCAGACTTTTCAATTTAAGGGTACACTATGACGCTGGATATTCGTAGGACCTATCATCACGTGCCGATTGCGAAGGAGCATATACCAAAAACAGCAATTATCACCCCTTTCGGGCTATATGAATTTATAAAAATGACGTTCGGCATGCGACACACGGTAGACATTTCAGGGATATATGAAAAGTATATTTTGAAATCTTCCGTTCGTCTTCGTTTATTTGGATGTGATTCTGATGGAATCTAGGCAACAAAGCGGAACATGAGAAACATCTAGACATTATCTTAAATTTACTAAGTGAGAATAACTTGATACTAAACATTAGCAAATTTGTCTGGGTCAGGATAGCATCAATTTCTTAGGGTACAAGGTGGAAACTGAAAGAGTTGTTCTTCTACTCAAGAAAATCAAAGCACTCACATATTACCCACAACCGAAGACAATATGCAAATTATGAAGGTTCCTGGGAATGATAACTTTTTAATCAAGGTGTATTCGCAATGCTGCAGCTCTGCAAAAGACTCTTAACCAGTACCTTAGCCAAGTTAATAAAAATATTTTTTAAATTTTTTGAATTATATTAAATCAAAAAATAATTATGAATATCAATCGATGACATAACTACGAGGGTGGTCCCAGAAGTACCCGACCCAACAAAGAAAACACAAAAATTTTGGAAAAAAATATATTTATTTTTTAACATAATCTCCTTTCAGCTCTATACACTTTTCCCAGCGATGTTCAATAAGTTCGATACCCTTTTTATAATAAGAACTGTCTAGCTCCTCAAAATACCCATTAACTACCGACATCACTTCTTCATCGTTGGGAAATCTTTGACCACTGAGCCATTTTTTCAAGTTTGGGAATAGAAAATAATCCGAGGGGGCTAAATCTGGCGAATAGGGTGCACGAGGTAGCAATTCAAACTTTAATTCATTAATTTTGGCCATTGCAATAACGGATTTGTGAGCTGGTGCATTGTCTCGATGAAACAACACTTTCTTCTCGGCCAAATGCGGCCGTTTTTGCTTGATTTCTTCGCTCAAACGTTGCAATAAGTTCGCATAATACTCGTCGTCGATAATTTTTCCTTTTTCAAGATAGTCAATGAAAATTATCCCACGCGCATCCCAAAAAACCGACGCCATGACCTTGCCTGCAGATGAAACGGTCTTCGCCTTCTTTGGAGCCGGTTCTCCCTTTTCAGTCCATTGTTTTGATTGTTCTTTTGTCTTGGATGTAAAGTGATGGACCCATGTTTCATCCATGGTTATGAAATGGCGCAAAAATTCTGCTTTGTTGCTGTGAAACTTCGCCAAACACTCAATTGAAACATCTTCACGACACTGTTTTTGCTCGAGTGTGAGCAAACGCGGCACCCATCATGCACACAGCTCTCTCATGTCCAATTTTTCAGATAATATGCGATGTACCGCACTTTTTGAAATGCCTACTATGTCTGCTAGCTCGCGCACTTTCAGCCGACGATCATCCAGTACCGCTTTGTGGATTTTCTTCACCATTTCTGGAGTCGTCACCTCATTTGGTCGACCACTGCGATGCTCGTCTTGGCAGCTCGTACGGCCTCGTTTAAACTCTGCTACCCAATATTTCACTGTTGTAAACGAAGGAGCAGACTCACCCAGAGTAGAATCCAGTTCGGCTTTTATATTGGTCGGGCTGAGGCCTTTCAAATAAAAGTATTGTATCACGTAACGATGACCAATTTTCTCCATTTTCACAAATTCACTGAAAACGTTCACTATTGGTGGCAGCCAAACAAATACTAAACAACGTGGCGTCCTCAAACTTGAAACATATGCTTTATAGATTGTGTAGTTTCTAATACAGTTACATTTTTCAAACAACTACCGCCATCTCTAAGTCAGGCCGGGTACTTCTGGGACCACCCTCGTATATAGGCGATCAGTTAATATCACTGTGGACGAGTAAATATTTCCATATAGAGGTCGCACGAAATTCACACAATATATTCCGTTAAAACCAGTAAAATGCAGTATGAAACTGTAGTGGGCTTGGGACGCTGAAACACACCATCTTATGACAAGTCAAATATATACGGATAGAGACAACAATACTAGAGAAGTAAGCCAAGGAGAAAGAGTTATAAGAAATTTAATTAGGGATTATAAATAGACTGGTAGAAATATTAGGATGGACAACTTTTTTACAATAATTTCTTTGACTGATACTTTGCAAAGTTGGCGATTATCCATGGACGGCACAATAAAAGAAAAAACAATCTTGCTTGTCTCAAGAGTTCAAGACCTCACCACGGCGAGAAGAATTATCAACTGTATTTGGATTCGATGAAAAATAAAACAATTAGTTCTCGTGTCCCAAAAGAGGGTTGATTTTTACTACCCTTAATACATTGCCTGGATATTGAAATTTCAATAAGAATACTAGAGAAGTAAACCAAACAGAAATGGTTGTAACAGGGTTTACTGCTCTGAATGTCAACCTGAACAAAATTCAAACAAGCGCGGGTAAACGGCGGGAGAAACTATCAGTCTGATAAGAGGGAGTTATGGTTCGTTCGTGTGTTATTTACGGACCATGGACATAGCATATGCGTCCAGCAGACGCACAAGCGATGGCGGTCTTAGTTCTCGTCTCAGCCCACCACTACAAGTGCCTATCCTCCCACGTCCGCTGTACCGGTCGAAGTGGGTTCCTCCTCGTGGTGACCGGGGGATCCAGTGTTTGTCGTGTAGTATGTTATTTTGAGCCTTTTCTATTCTGTTTACCTTTTCTTTTTTTTCTTCTTTTCTGGGTTGTGTATAGGTGGTCTGTGTCCTCCACTAAGTGGGCATTTTTGCTCTTTGTAACATGCTGACTCTCACTGGATGCGGAACGCCCACCCATGTGTTTGCCGTGCATGGAGACCTGTGTCGTTGGAAACGGGGATCCTGAAAGTTGAGGGAGCTCTTCTTTTTCAGATACTTATATCCGTGCCCCAATACACTTTTTTGGCCCTTGCTTCAGCTAAACAGGCGGCCCGGGGCTAACTCACCCCGGGTCAATCGGCTTCCGGTGCTCCTTATGAGACGGATTGGGTGACTGACCCGGACTGCAGGGACGCGTTTGGCTTGTCTTCCTTGTTTTTTGGGTCCTATATCATCTGGACAACCCTGGCGTCCGTACCGGTTTGCGGATACGGCGTCCCCTTGTTGGGCTCCGTGGTGAGTGGGGACCCAGGTGACGAAATTTTAAAATTTTCCTATGGAAAAACAAATAATCACACCCCCTCTCTCTGGGGTAAAGAGGAGACGACCTGTTTATAAGCGTCGCTTGAGCTTGACCAAGGAGAAGGAGGAGCTTTCTCCCCGGTTCCTGGTCATCTCCAGAAAGGAGGGAGACTTTTCGAAAGTTTCTCCCTTCTTAATACAAAAAGTTATCTATGAACAAATAGGCACGGTGAAGTCAACCAAAAAACTAAGAGATGGGACATTACTAGTTGAATCTGTCAGCAATTCGCAATCCAAAAAACTGCTACAGATGACTAAGTTCTTTGAATACGAGATAAGTGTAACTCCGCACAAGACCCTTAATTCGAGCAAAAGGGTTATCTCTTGCTTCGATCTTCTCAACTGTACCATCGAGGAGATCAAACAGAATTTGGCAAGTCAAGGTGTGGAGGACGTATCCCGCATCTTGACACGAAGAGATGGCGAACTGAAACTATCATCGTCCATCATATTAACGTTCAACACGCCATTTCTCCCTCCGAGCATCGAGGCAGGAATTCATCCATAGATAGTTCGGCCTTACATCCCGAACCCGATGAGATGTTTCCATTGTCAGAAATTCGGTCATATTTCTGACCGATGCACTGCAAAAACATCTATTTGCGCTTGTAGCAAACCAGTTCACTTGGTTCATCTGTAAGGAAACCATGTCCTGTGTGAACTGCGGCGGGAGCCATTCAGCTCGCTCCCGCGACTGCCCTAAGTATAAGGAGGAACGTGCGATTCAAAAGATCAAAACCATTCAAAGGATCTCGATCGCTGAAGCTAGGAAAATCTATATTCAAAGAACTCCAGTCGTGCTTCAGACATCTTTTGCTCGCGTTGTATCGAAACAACGCCAAACAACGAGCACCTCAACGCAGACATCGGACATGAGTACGCAGACTGCCGTGACTCCAGCGCTTGCTGAAGCTCCACCTGCAGTGCCCATTAGCGTGTCTGTCGTGGAGAAACCGTCCGTCGTCAAAAAAACAACAATAAAAAGTTCAGAAGAAAAAATTGAAAAACCGAGGGAGTCAGTCCTAAAGACTCCCAAAACTCTCCATCCTACTCCCAATCTGGCTGCATGTGAGCCAGATAAAAAAAGAGAAGGCTCCTCTGAGAGCCGAAAATCTGGTCTCTCGCTTTTCGCATCCACAATGGAAACATCTGGATCCGAAAGCGATAAAAAGAATACTCAGACCAAAAGACGACGAGATAAGGTTCGTTTGAAGCGATGAACCCGAAAATGAACACCTTAGTACAGTGGAATTGTAATGGTCTCACTACTCGCCTCGCGGAACTCCGAATGTTAATCTCTGACATCCATCCCGTGTGTGTCTGTCTTCAAGAGACACGTCTTAGAGACACCTCCTCCGTCACAATCCGTGGCTACAGCCCTTTTCGAAAGGACTATGTCACGGATGATCGACCTCGTGGCGGAGTCGCAATATTAGTCAGGGATGACACTTTCTGTGAAGAGGTTCCGTTGAATACAACTTTCCAAGTTGTAGCTGTACGTTTGGCCCTGCCACTCAGAGTCACAATTGTCAGTTTCTATATTCCTCCGGACGAGATCATCACTGCTGATCAACTCAGGATGATCTCACGTCAACTTCCGTCTCCCTTTGTCCTCGTCGGCGACTTGAACTGCCACAATCCCTTGTGGGGTTCATTGACGACGAACCGAAGAGGTGTAGCCATCGAGGAATTCTGTGACTCAGAATCTGTTGTTGTCCTGAATACGGGAAATAACACACACTTCACCGCTGCATCAGGCACATTCAGTGCCATCGACATCAGCTTGTGCAGCGCTACTATTTCCCCGTATCTTGAGTGGAACGTACATGAGGATTTATGCGGTAGTGACCATTTTCCCATTATTGTGAATTTGCCTGTCCGGCAATCCCAGCAGCCGAGATGTCACCGTTGGCGTCTCGCTAGAGCCGACTGGGAAGCATTCCAAAACGCCCTTAACTTCGATCAGACGCACGA
Source organism: Acanthacorydalis orientalis (assembly GCA_034766995.1). Classification (NCBI taxonomy): domain Eukaryota; kingdom Metazoa; phylum Arthropoda; class Insecta; order Megaloptera; family Corydalidae; genus Acanthacorydalis; species Acanthacorydalis orientalis. The sequence goes on from CM068324.1 coordinate 3,622,118, forward strand.
AGAAGACGTGGACTCGTGGAAGACGTGGCAGAGGCTCTGACCTCGTCAATCATCGAAGCCGCAGAGTTATCCATCCCAAAAACGTCAGGCCGGCTACGACGACCATCAGTCCCTTGGTGGTCTGAGGACTGTCGCATCGTAATCCGCGACAGACGCCGTGCCCTCCGTAGATTCAACACTTCTCCTACGGATGAGAATCTGATCGAGTTTAAGCGTAACCGTGCCGTCGCACGTAAAACAATAATGGAGGCTAAGAAGTCTTCTTGGCGAAGATACGTCTCCACTGTAACAAGTGCCACTCCGTCATCGGAGGTCTGGCAAAAAATAAGGAAAATTTCGGGTAAAAACGTCCCGTCTCATACAACAGGCATTTTCGTAAACGGTGATCTCGAGGTATCCCCTCTGCATATAGCTGAAGAACTAGCCGCAACTTTCCAGGCAGTCGCCAGTTCTGACAGCTATGACCTCCGCTTCTTGAAGCGGAAAACAGAACTGGAACGTCGGACAGCCATCGACTTCTCTGGTGGCATAAACGAAAAGTACAATGTCCGATTCAGCTATGCAGAATTCTTAAACTGTTTAAAAGAATGTAAAGATACTTCTCCTGGACCAGACACCGTTCCGTACGATATGATCAGACACCTGCCGTGCCTTTTTAAACAAAAAAATTTAGACCTGTACAACAAGACCGAGAATGTTTTTCCGGCCAAATGGCGAGAATCCATCGTCGTCCCAATTCCAAAACCAAACAAGGACCTTAGACTTGCGTCGAGTTATCGTCCCATCTCCTTAACGTGCTGTCTATGCAAGTTGCTCGAGCGCATGGTGAATCGGAGGCTTATGTGGTATCTGGAAGCAAATGATTTGTTGACTAACGTGCAGTGTGGTTTCCGCCACAACCGTTCCGCGATCGACCACTTAGTCAACCTTGAAGCTGCAATACAAGACATCTACATCTCCAGGCAACACCTCATCGCTGTGTTCTTCGACCTGGAGAAAGGTTATGACACGACATGGAAGTTCGGAATTTTGAAGACACTCCACGATTGGAGGCTGCGAGGTAACCTACCGTAGTTCGTGGAGAATTTCATGTTGGATCGAACGTTCAGAGTCCGTGTTGGTAGCACCTTCTCCTGCGCACACACCCATCTGATCCCAGAAGTACCCGACCCGACAAAGAAAACACAAAATTTTTGGAAAAAAATATATTTATTTTTCAACATAATCTCCTTTCAGCTCTGTACACTTTTCCCAGCGATGTTCAATAAGTTCGATACCCTTTTTATAATAAGAACTGTTTTGCTCCTCAAAATACCCATTAACTGCCGACATCACTTCTTCATCGTTGGGAAATCTTTGCCCATTGATCCATTTTTTCAAGTTTGGGAACAGAAAATAATCCGAGGGGGCTAAATCTGGCGAATAGGGTGCATGAGGTAGCAATTCAAACTTTAATTCATTAATTTTGGCCATTGCAATAACGGATTTGTGAGCTGGTGCATTGTCTTGATGAAACAACACTTTCTTCTTAGCCAAATGCGGTCGTTTTTGCCGCTAAAACACTCAACTAAACACTCAATTGAAACATCTTCACGACACTGTTTTTGCTCGAGTGTGAGCAAATGCGGCACCCATCTTGCACACAGCTTTCTCATGTCCAAATTTTCAGATAATATGCGATGTACGGCACTTTTTCAAATGCCTACTATGTCTGCTAGCTCGCGCACTTTCAGTCGACGATCATCCAGTACCGCTTTGTGGATTTTCTTCACCATTTCTGGAGTCGTCACCTCATATGTTCGACCACTGCGATGCTCGTCTTGGCAGCTCGTACGGCCTCGTTTAAACTCTGCTACACAACATTTCACTGTTGTAAACGAAGGAGCAAACTCACCCAGAGTAGAATCCAGTTCAGCTTTTATATTGGTTGGGCTGAGGCCTTTCAAATAAAGGTATTGTATCACGTAACGATGACCAATTTTCTCCATTTTCACAAATTCACTGAAAACGTTCACTATTGATGGCTGCCAAACAAATACTAAACAACGTAGCGTCCTCAAACTTGAAACATATGCTTTATAGATTGTGTACTTTCTAATACAGTGATATTTTTCACTCAACTACCGCCATCTCTAGGGCAGGACGGGTACTTCTGGGACCACCCTCGTAGCTCGATTAAACACTCGTGCAGTTCGTGCTCATATCCAGGAAAAATTCCAAAAAACCTGGATATCGATCGTTAGAAAAGAAATTAAAAACCCAAAAGAAGAAGAAAAAGTAAAGACCCAGGCAAACCCCCACCCCACCCACCTTTCCCAATGCCTACCTACCCTACCCCCTCCCACGCTGGGTCCTTAAAAGAAGGAAGAGAATTATGAGGGTCGTGTGATGACGCACTGGTCACGCATTCACGTCCTGACGTTACCCGTTTTCCGTCTGCTCACATCCGGCGGCCGCACGGGCGGCGTAGTTTTAAAATAGTACGGTTGCACGAACTTGTTGCGCCTCCTGGTGTGTCCGATCCTCCTCGCGAGGGGGATCACACGCGCTCTGGGCAGTCGCTCTAGCAGCGGATTGCCCCGGAGCACCCGCGTGTAGAACTTCCAACTCGCCTGCTCTATGTGCTCGGCAACCGTACAGATGTTCGCGCGCTCATGCAGCGCGATCGTCGGATATTTGGGTGGCTTGTCCACCGCCATCCTCAGGATCTTGTTTTGAACGATCTGCAGACGCTTGATGTTAGTGCGCGAGGTGTTCCGCCAGATCGGGGAGGGGTACGTGAGGATCGGTCTGATCGCCATCTTGTATATCGCGACCTTGTTGTCGCACGACAGACCGCTCCCTCTGGCCAACAGAGATTAGAGCTCGGCCAGGGCGCCGTACGCCTTCTTGCGTACACACGCGACGTGCGTGTTGTAGCGGAGGCGTGTGTCCATGTCTACGCCGAGGTATCTGACGGAATCCTTCCAGATCACGTCGGCGTCGTCGATGGTGAGACGACGCCGCAGATGACTGCGCCTCACTCGCGAAAAGACGATGCCCTCCGTCTTGGCGGCATTTAGCTTCATTCGCCACTTTGCGAAGAAGCCGGACACCTCGTCAAGGGCGTCCTGGAGTCGGTCGAACGAGTCATTCAGCGATCTGGTGTTCGCAAAGATGGCGGTGTCGTCGGCGTAGAGGGCCAGCTCGGCGCCTCTCGATCACGGCATATCGTTGACGTAGTAACTAAAAAGCATTGGCCCGAGGATGGATCCCTGAGGGACTACCGCAACTGCTGATCTGACCGTGGAGAATTGCCCGTTCACCTCGACACGGAACGAGCGGCCGCTGAGGTAGTGATCTATGAATTTTACGAGATACGGCGGAGACGGTTTCGTAATATTCGAAAAATGAATCGGAACACGAACGAGATTTACGTAATTATTTCGAATCGCTGATTCGACATAAACACCGACATTCGGTAACGAGTTTCGTATGTGCGTCAAGCCGAAAATGTTTAGGTAACAAATGAACGAATCGAATGGCGCTCTACTTTTCCGAGTGAGAGACAGTATACGCTCTGCAGGCGTGTGCGATCTACCGTCTCTCTTTCGTCGCGATGCCGTGTTCGTGTAACAGCTCGACGTTACACTAGTAGTTCTAAAACATTTACAATCGAAGGTTTCAGAACCAGTGGTAGTAAAACTAACAGAAATTAACTTAACTACTTAATTATTTTGATTTTTTGCAAATTTATATATATATATATATATATATATATGTATATATATGTATATATATATATATAAAGTTATCACAGACATACAAGACGTTTTCTTGGCTCAATTTTTTTGAAATATTTACACAATATGCTCAGATATATTTAGTACAGAACCCAGTACACAGATCCTCTAACATAATTGACAATAATTAATAAAAAAATATTATACTGAACATTGAAACTACAACACATGAAATGACATCTGAATCAAACGTCATCTTTTATTTCCATTGATACAAAAGGGCCCATTTCATGCTAGATTTGAACAGAATTTTACCAAAATATACTCTGATATAATCAGTATGTATCTCAGTACTCAGATATTTTGACATAATTGACAATAATTATTAAAAAAATATATTACTGAACACCGAGATCACAACATATGGGATACCATCTGAATCAAAAGTATTGTAAGAACAGCATTTTGCCACAACATACTCAAATATAGTCAGTATGTATCTCAGTACTCAGATATTCTAATATTATTGACGATAATTAATAAAAAAAATATATTACTGAGCACTAACATTACAACATGCTGCCGGTCTGTCATCATCGCGGATTCGAACAATTCTTGTAGCCGTACTGATACAGAGAATTCGACTGAATTTTTACGAGGGTGGTCCCAGAAGTACCCGACCTGACATAGAGATGGCGGTAGTTGTTTGAAAAATATCACTGTATTAGAAAGTACAAAATCTATAAAGCATATATTTCAAGTTTTAGGACGCCACGTTGTTTAGTATTTGTTTGGCAGCCATCAATAATGAACGTTTTCAGTGAATTTGTGAAAATGGAGAAAATTGGTCATCGTTACGTGATACAATACTCTTATTTGAAAGGCCTCAGCCCGACCAATATAAAAGCTGAACTGGATTCTACTCTGGGTGAGTCTGCTCCTTCGTTTACAATAGTGAAATATTGGGTAGCAGAGTTTAAACGTACGAGCTGCCAAAAGGAGCATCACAGTGGTCGACCAAATGAGGTGATGACTCCATAAATGGTGAATAAATTCCACAAAGCGGTACTGGTTGATCGTCGTCTGAAAGTGCGCGAGCTAGCGGACATAGTAGGCATTTCAAAAAGTGCCGTACATCGCATATTATCTGAAAATTTTGACATGAGAAAGCTGTGTGCAAGATGGGTGCCGCGTTTGGTCACACTTGAGCAAAAACAGTGTCGTGAAGATGTTTCAATTGAGTGTTTAGCGAAGTTTTACAGCAACAAAGCAGAATTTTTGCGCCGTTTCATAACCATGGATGAAACATGGGTCCATCACTTCACACCCGAGACAAAAGAACAATCAAAACAATGGACTGAAAAGGGAGAACCGGCTCCAAAGAAGGTGAAGACCGTTGCATCTGCGGGCAAGGTCATGGCGTCGGTTTTTTGGGATGCGCGTGGGATAATTTTCATTGACTATCTTGAAAAAGGAAAAACTATCAACGGCGAGTATTATGCGAACTTATTGCAACGTTTGAGCGAAGAAATCAAGCAAAAACGGCCGCATTTGGCTAAGAAGAAAGTGTTGTTTCATCAAGACAATGCACCAGCTCACAAATCCGTTATTGCAATGGCCAAAATTAATGAATTAAAGTTTGAATTGCTACCTCATGCACCCTATTCGCCAGATTTAGCCCCCTCGGATTATTTTCTGTTCCCAAGCTTGAAAAAATGGCTCAGTGGTCAAGATTTCCCAACGATGAAGAAGTGATGTCGGCAGTTAATGGGTATTTTGAGGAGCAAGACAGTTCTTATTATAAAAAGGGTATCGAACTTATTGAACATCGCTGGGAAAAGTGTATAGAGTTGAAAGGAGATTAGGTTGAAAAATAAATATATTTTTTTCAAAAATTTTTGTGTTTTCTTTGTTGGGTCGGGTACTTCTGGGACCGCCCTCGTACAGAACGTACCGTACGAATCGACGCACTCGGATTCGCACGAAAATACGACGCCGGTACGATATGCACCAGCATCGAAATCTCCACCTCCGTCGAAATCGCGTGAAATAATCTAATGCGACCGTCTGATTGTTGTTCGCCGGTTTTTTCGCACGCACGTACAATTTTTCATACTGGTTCTGTTACACGCTAAGTGTAGTCTAGTTTCACTATTCACCGCCACACTCGCTACAAACTTACGGACAGCGAGACGCCGAGCTGTTCGTAGCGGCGGGGACTCGAAACTGTCACTTCGACTCTAGACCAGGTCGTGTTCAAATCGTCGCTCCTCGAACGGGCGCCGCCCGTTCTGCTTTTCACTATCATCGTTACGGAACATTCGAATCAGAAACATGTTATTCCTCGCTTGTGACTCGGCGCCAGTGACAAAACGCATGTTTATAAACAAATCTACTTCTTCTACCACTGGATACAAACCTCTTGAGGTTCTCCTATATAAACGGTCCTGCTGCACACCCGTCCAGGCATATACAGCACGAAGACCGTCTGTATATTTACAAATAAGCCTAATAAATCATGCAAACTGGACAATGAGGATAGCTTCGGGATCAGGGGTCGGAACAAACGTTGGATAAACATGAAATAAATCAGAAAGAAAACATTTCGATATGAAATATCCATCGTGAACTTTAAACAACACCTCTGTTTCGATATAATTCTCTTTTATATTTATTTATAAATAATCATAAGTATTTTTCTTTATATATAAATAACTATATATATATATATATATATACATAAATACATACATATATATATATATATATATATATATATAAACACATATACTCTGGTCTTCTCGTTCTGTGACTTAAGGTTAATCTACAAAATAAAACCAGGTCAAGGATACAAAATAAAGTAAGCATTTACTTTATAGTAAGCATTTTAAGTAAGCATTTATTTTATAACAATTACAAATGATTCGAATATCAAAGAATAGACTATATAAAAATTACAGATCGTTCGAACATCAAAAAATAGACTGTATAAAAATTACAAACGAATCATACATTAAAAAATGGCTTTATAAAAATTACAATGAATGAGCATGCACGAGAAGAATACACGAGCTCCTGATCGCTTGAAAACTTGACTGTCGGCGACGCGATCCGCACTCAGACTACATACGGGCCGGACGGCACGACAGAACGCTCCCTCGATGGTCTGGGTGATCACCTGCCGGTGCGGACGGTCCATGACGAGTGCCGAAAGGAGTCGGCTCCAGCGACTTATGTCGTCGCTCGTGCTCTACAAGC
>CM068324.1:3634097-3676597 GCA_034766995.1 Acanthacorydalis orientalis
TTCGTATTCCGAGAGACGCGCTGACGCCACGCGGCCAGTCTCGATGTCTCGACCGGTTGATGTTCGATTGTTTAAAATCGCCATTGTTATTAGCGCGAGCGGTCGCACACGCGTCATCATCCCGTAAAATTTGTGTTTTTGCATGGAAAATCTCATCACCGCGAGTGCAAACTGTCCGTAGAAGACGCACGGACGTGCGAATATTCGACACGCATGAAGTACGGACGCCACGTCGTATGATTTCCGAAGTGTTCCGTGTTAAAATCCGAGGTGACGCGCCGAGATCGTCGCGTCGGCATAGACGGGACGGTGCGGCCGGTGCGGCCGCACGCGTGAGCGATTTGTACCGGTAGATTTTTCTGTACATGTGAGTACTTTTGTACTTATATATATTTAAATTTATATACATTCATATATATATATATATATATATATATATATATATATATATATCCACATGTACGTATATGTGCATATATATATATATATATATATATATATATATATATATATATATATATCCATATACATGTATATATATACATATATATATATATATATATATATATATATATATATATATTATATATTCAATACTACTTGCTATTTATTCCAATGTCACATGTGATGCTATTTCGTTTGAAAAAAAATATCCCAAATTCTGTGCTGACTTCTGTGCTGTTGTTCCGACGGTCGTTTGGAACTCGACCCGGACCTGCCTAGAGGATTCCGGTCGACTGCGTCGAGAGACGTCGAGCGGTCTCTTATAAACTTCTCTGTTCGAACGATCCGTCTCGCGTTTCAGATTATCGTCGGCGTCCACCGAGTTCGATGTACCGGACGTGATTCCCGTCCGTAGAAATCCGGCCGTACGGACGTGGGGCGGAACAGTCGACGGGACGACATCGAAGACGCATCCCTGCGGCCGGGGATCAGAATTCGGTCGCAGTATTTCCTGCTTGTCGTACGAGGTAACTAAAAGGACGTGGCGTGTGGATGAGACGGCGTGCGTGTGTGCGATGGGTTGTCGTATATCCGCGTCGCGTTTCCGGTCCGTTTTTTTGTTATTTTCCGCTTCGGCAGCGGATGTCGGTTCGTTTCTTCGTCCTGAAGCGACGAAGATCTGGCACGCGTGTCCAGATCTCGGTTCCGGATCATCGAGGGAACGAAGGATGCTGCTGCTGTTGCTGGCGAGTACGCGGTATGTTCTTCAGAGTACGAGGAGCAGAGACGAATTCGAGATGGTTGAATGATCCTCTTTTGATTGTTAGATTCTCTGATTTAATTTGCAGTAAAGAATTTGTTTGTTGTCGATTTCGAGTTTTAAATTTGATAGATATTTAACGTAGCTTGTGTCGAAGTCGAATCGCTTGTTTGTTTTTCAATAATTCGATAATCAATTGGTATTTTTTAAAAAAGTAAACAAGCACCTTTTATGGTAACTCTGTTTCAAAGTCTTCGATCAAAACAGGATCTTCAGCGAAGAGTTTTGAGTATTGTTGTGTTTTATTTTATGTGATTTTCAGCTTGATCAAAACACGAACGTCCTCCCCGTACCATTCTTCGAATCCTTGATCAGTTCTGTTGATTTCATTCAATTTTTCTATATTTGATTTTTTATTTCTTGTAAATCACTTTAGAGTCCTCGTTCATAATGATTTTCTTTTCATATAATCTTAAAACTCATTAATTTTGCTTTGAATTTTCTTAATTAAATTTGTAGAAATTTTAACAGACACCTTGCACTAGTGTTTGATTTCATTGCTGATAATTTTCAAGTCTCTGTCTAGTATTTAATTATTTGTGTATAGATTTAAAGAGCATTAATTTATCTTTGATTTTTCTAAATTTCAATCGTTTCTGAAAGTAAATTCTCCTCCATGTAGATTCTTTTGTGACTTTGTTTCGCTATCATTTTAGAGTGATTGATGTATAGTTTCCTCACTCCTCTCTGTACAGATTACTAGCAGTACCTGCAGCCGAATTGGACTTCGTGCGATTCAACCATTAAGTATCATTGATTTTTGTATAATTTATATGATTTTCAGCTCCTCATGCCCCCTCGTACCGTTTATCTTGTTGTAGAAATTGATTGTATTTTTTTGTAGCGTCTTTGATCAGAATTTAAATGTCAGGGTCTAACTTCAAGTAACTGTAGCTTAACTGTTCTCTTGTTGAATTTCACTTTGTACCACAATCAAGTGAGACGGTCGAGTCATTTTTTTGATTTTAACTGATTTTTGCATAATGTTTTTTTTTAATACTTTGCTGATCCATTGCAAGCATTTGATTAGATTTAGTTTTTGTTTGGATTAATTTTCACTCGTTCGTTGCGACCCCCGTTCCAATGGGTCGGCGGGGCGTTGCTGGCATTGTGCGAACGATAGTTGGTTCGCCGTCGACACCGTACTTGTGCCTGTACGCACACTGGGGTGTGGTGCTAGCGCCGGCAGTAATTCATAGTCGTTGATGTCCACGCATCGTTCAGTCGGCACATCGGACCGGGTGAGAGCGACGAGCTCGGGGACGGGCCAGGCGGCGGTACGTCGCGTGCCGTCCTGCCGGCAGTCAGTCACTCTTCACGAGAGGCCATCGGGTTTACTTATAAATTCGTGAGCTGTGTCCGCTTTGACACATCAAGTTCGTATGTTGACAGACAACGGTCCTCTGTGAATAGTATCCGAAAACTGTAAATGTTTTTAAAGTTCAGCATTTTTATGAAATGTAACTCTCTTCGGGTGAGACGAGGAAAGTCTATCGAATCAACAGTCTTTGTCACGTGCCGTTCGCTAATCCGTCATATGATGGCGAACGCCATGTCTAATCATGTTTCTTTCCAGCCTAGGTTCTTCCCTGCAGCGCATCCTGAATTCCTTCCCGTACCGTTCGTCCGTCTATCACGCCGACTCGGTTCAGTCCGTCGGTTCCCCGGTTCGGTACTCGCTACCGATCGCGTTCACAAAAACGAATCGGAATCGTCCGTCCTTGTCGTTTTTTTAAAAAATAACTTCCTATCGAATCCGTCTAAGACAGAGTGATTTTTCTATATTTATGTATGTATGTGCGCGAAAAGTAGTGAAACATCGATTGTCGTTCGAACCTTCGAGTGCGTCCTCGACTTCCTGTCCAGGTAGCCCGCACGGTCGCGCGCGCATCGAGTCTCTGCAGGAGGGAGGCACCCGGGAGTGCTTGCTTGCTTCTTGATTATCAGACCGGACGTACGACCGTCCGGCTGTATATATCAATACAGTAGTAGATCCGTTGTGTTGTTCCTGTCCGAGACGGAGTGTGAAGAAAGAGACGTCGCACTCAATCACAGGTTTAGTATGTCTGTATTTTTTGCAGGTGAAGAGGGGTTTAGTTAAGCATTATTAGAACTGTTATTTGTCATATGTCAGCTTTGAATCCGAGTTTTTTTCTCGTGTTAGGGGTTTCAGTCGCGCATCTAAAAGGGAGGGACTCGTCGTCTGGAGTAGTCTCGCCTAAGCGCCTAGCGTATAAGAGACGTTGCGACTCCCGACGGTGGAACGGCAGGGCGTGACCTGCCCCGGCCTTAGTGCCGTTGATGCGGGCACTCGCCTCAGTGGTCGCGCTGTTGAGCGATCCCCGCGCCAGCGCTCTTGTCGTCGAGCGGTCACCGTCCTGTCCGACCTTCGGCCGGATGAAAAGATATCGGCGACGAATGCAGGGACGGGCCGAATCGATTAATTTTGCAATTTACTCATGCATATTTAGATATATTCAATTAATAAATGTATATATATATATATATATATATATATATATATATATATAAATCGTTCTAACTTGATTGAAACGTTGACTGAGTGTGTATCCATGAGCTGCCGTCCTAACTAGTGAGCTCTGGATGATTAGCCCTGTCTACAGTGGACCAAAGCACATTTGCTACAATTTCAATGTCAGTTATCATTTTTCAGGCCTGTTCAGTCCTATTTACATCTCAGAAATATATACGTATGTTGAGAACTCCGATTTAAATAGTCTATTTTATCTTAACGACCGAACAGTATAGACTTATAGTCTGTACTGTTAGGCTTGTGTGCAGACAAATACGAGGGTGGTCCCAGAAGTACCCGACCCAACAAAGAAAACACAAAAATTTTGGAAAAAAATATATTTATTTTTCAACATAATCTCCTTTCATCTCTGTACACTTTTCCCCGCGATGTTCAATAAGTTCGATACCCTTTTTATAATAAGAACTGTCTTGCTCCTCAAAATACCCATTAACTGCCGACATCACTTCTTCATCGATGGGAAATCGTTGACCACTGAGCCATTTTTTCAAGTTTGGGAACAGAAAATAATCCGAGGGGGCTAAATCTGGCGAATAGGGTGCATGAGGTAGCAATTCAAACTTTAATTAATTAATTTTGGCCATTGCAATAACGGATTTGTGGGCTGGTGCATGGTCTTGATGAAACAACACTTTCTTCTTAGCCAAATGCGGCCGTTTTTGCTTGATTTCTTCGCTCAAACGTTGCAATAAGTTCGCATAATACTCGCCGTTGATAGTTTTTCCTTTTTCAAGATATCAATGAAAATTATCCCACGCGCATCCCAAAAAACCGACGCCATGAGCTTGCCTGCAGATGAAACGGTCTTCGCCTTCTTTGGAGCCAGTTCTCCCTTTTCAGTCCATTGTTTTGATTGTTCTTTTGTCTCGGGTGTGAAGTGATGGGCCCATGTTTCATCCATGGTTATGAAACGGTGCAAAAATTCTGCTTTGTTGCTGTGAAACTTCGCTAAATACTCAATTGAAACATCTTCACGACACTGTTTTTGCTCGAGTGTGAGCAAACACGGCACCCATCTTGCACACAGCTTTCTCATGTCCAAATTTTCAGATAATATGCGATATACCGCACTGTTTGAAATGCCTACTATGTCTGCTAGCTCGCGCACTTTCAGTCGACGATCATCCAGTACCGCTTTGTGGATTTTCTTCACCATTTCTGAAATCGTCACCTCATTTGGTCGACCACTGCGATGCTCGTCTTGGCAGCTCGTACGGCCTCCTTTAAACTCTGCTACCCAATATTTCACTGTTGTAAACGAAGGAGCAGATTCGCCCAAAGTAGAATCCAGTTCAGCTTTTATATTGGTTGGGCTGAGGCCTTTCAAATAAAAGTATTGTATCAGGTAACGATGACCAATATTCTCCATTTTCACAAATTCACTGAAAACGTTCACTATTGATGGCTGCCAAACAAATACTAAACAACGTGGCGTCCTCAAACTTGAAACATATGCTTTATAGATTTTGTACTTTCTAATACAGTGATATTTTTCACACAACTACCGCCATCTCTAGGGCAGGACGGGTACTTCTGGGACCACCCTCGTATATGCATGTAAACAAGTGACGTTTTTATAAATATCAATTTTGATTTCATTTCATTCGATCAAATATTACAATATTATATAACATATATATATATATATATATATATATATATATATATATATATATATATATATATATATATATTTATATATATATATATATATATATATATATATATATATATATACTGATCTGAGATACTAAAAATACTGGAAGTGTCGGGATTGAAACGTACTCAGTAAATATCACTGACTTCCATGTCGAAACCATGTTCTGCCAAATGTTAATAAATGTTTTAAAACACAATTATTTACACAAATATTTTTATTTTTCTTATAATTTACATTTGTCTTTTATTTTTTTATTTAATATGAGAATGCAAAAAGCATAAGCAGAGTGGCGCAGTGGAAGGTGCTGGGCCTATAACCCAGCGATCCGTGGATCGAAACCATGCTCTGATAGTTTAGTCGAACAATAATTTAGCATTTTTTTTGTGTATAATCTATACTGCTTACATTCTAGTGAAATTTTTATTCGATATTCATTATTTTTCTGAACTGAGATACTAAAAATGCATGAAATGTTGGAATTGAAACGTACTCAGCAAATATCACCAACTTCCGTGTGTCGAAACCATGTTCTGCCAAACGTTCAACAGCTGTTTTAACACAATTATATTTTTGTACTTCTCTGATAATTTTCATTTATCGTTTAGTTTTTTTTCCAATATGGGAGTGTAGTATACAAAAGCAGAGTGCTGAGCAGAGTGCAGAGTACAAAGGTAGCGTGCTGGGCCCATAACCCAGAGGTCCGTGGATCGAAACCACGCTCTGCTAGTTTAGTCTAATAATAATTTAGCAATTATTTTTCTCTATAATACAGGAAGTGTCGGGACTGAAACGTACTCAGAAAATATCACCGATTTCCGTGTGTTAAAACCATATTTTGCCAAAGGTTCAACAACTGTTTTAACACACAATTACATTTTTATATTCTTCTTATAATTTACATTTGTCGTTTAGATTTTTTTTCAATATGAGAGTATAATATGCAGAAGCAGAGTGGCGCAGTGGAAGCGTGCTGGGCCCATAACCCAGAGGTCCGTGGATCGAAACTATGCTCTGCTAGTTCACTTTTATAATAATTTAGCAATTATTTTTCTCTATAATCTAAGTTTTTATTCGCTATTCATTAATTTTATGATCCGAGATACTAAAAATACAGGAAGTGTCGGGATTGACACGTACTCAGTAAATATCACTGACTTCCGTGTCGAAACCATGTTCTGCCAAACGTTCAACAACTGTGTATATATATATATATATATATATATATATATATATATATATATATATGTTAATATATATTTTAATATATATATTGACATATATATATATATATATATATATATATATATATATATATCAATATATATATATATATATATATATATATTATTTTTTGAAGAAAACATTGTTGGAGCAGGTTATTTTTCATATTTTAAAACACGAGAATTCGAGAAGTAATAAAATCAGTTTCAATTATCGTATACGTCGATTAACATCCGTAAGTATATAGAAATAGTGTGCTAAATTTTCAAGTGTTAAATTAAAAATCATGGGATTTATACCGACACCAGAGCATTTTTAATTTTTAAAGTGCGTTTTCTTAAACTGCTTAAGTCCTTAAACTGAACTATTACCTAAAATAATATTTTCAAATTAAGTAAACAAATAAATTAATAAAAGGTCGCTACCAAACACAATTTATTGATATATGTATATATATATATATATATATATATATATATATATATAAATATATATATATATATATAATAAATATTTTTATTGAAATTACGTTATCCTAACGTATAATTACAGTCGCTCGAAAACGAAATAGACTTATATTTTATTTTAACTAATAAATTTTCAGTCAAGGAGCAGAAAGTAATTAATATTGATTATAGTACAAAAAACTTATTTCACTTTTCACGCGGACGCGTGTAGCGGTCGATCACTGTCAGGCAGTGTTTGTAACCCGCCACGAGCGGCATTTTGACCAGATCCACATGGATGTGGGCGAAACGAGTGTCGGGCGTAGCGAAATTTCCCAACGCTGAGCGGTTGTGACGATGGACCTTCGCTTTCTGACAAGGCTGGCACTGACGCGCCCAGCGCTGGACGTTCTTCCGCAGGCCTGGCCAAAAGTAAGTTCTAGCAAGGCGGTTGGCGGTGGCTCTGCCGCTCGGGTGGGCGAGCCCATGCACCAGCTCGAAGGCTCGGCGACGAAGCGATTCCGGTAGGTACGATTTGACGCGCTCGTTGACGATGACGCAATGCAGGTCGTTGTCATCCACCCTGAGATAGTTGAATGCGAGTTTTGGGTTTTTCAAGAGGTGTGGTAGCTGAGCGTCGGTCTGCTATGCAGTGCTGATGGTGGTCGAGTCCAAGGCTTGTGGCATGGATACTGTTTCCACCCTTGAGAGTGCATCGGCCACGTGGTTCTCCGCACCCGGCGTGTAGGCGATGGTTGTGTTGCACTGGGCTATGAAATCCAACTGACGCTCTTGCCTGGGCGAGGCTTGCGCTGAACGTTGATCCAGCGCGTACGTCAGGGGTTTGTGGTCTGTATAGACGACGAATTCCCTGCCCTCGAGGATTCGAAAAAAGTACTTTATTGCGGAGTAAACGGCGAGAAGCTCCCTGTCGTACGTGCTGTAGCGCTGTTCAGTTGGCGACAGCTTCCGCGAGAAGAACGCTAGCGGGGTCCAGGAACCTTCCTGGAGCTGTTGGTCCAGTGCTGCCCCTATGGCCGTGCTTGAGGCGTCCGTGCGAAGTGCTAGCGGCGCGGATGGTGAGAGAAAAGCAGCCGTTGCTGCATCGGCGAGGCTATCTTTGCAGCGGTCGAAAGCGTCGTTTGCTTCCGAGGACCACTGAAGTTTCTGCTTCTTGGTGGTGTTACCCTTCAGCATCTCGGTAAACAACGGTGGTAGTAAACAACGGTAAAAAATCATAAAAAACATATATGTTGTAGATAATTTTACGCTTTTTCCAGCGATATATACCAATGTCAGTCTATGTCGAACGGCCGTAGAGATATTTGCACTCGTTTGAATCTCATCGGTATCGTTTTGTTAAAATCTTTTATAATTAATTGCTCATTGCGTGTGTAATTACAAGTAGAAAATCATAAAAAAATGAAGTTAAAAACAAAAATATTATTAACTAAAGAAATTGAGAACGGGGGGATTTGAACCTACGTATGCTTTAGTACGGAAGAGTAATTGTTCTTAATCACTACTCCTAACCTAACTACTCGATCATACCGTCCGCTAAAACTGTGCTGTTTGGTTAAAATACTTTTTATTTTCTTTTATGGACTGAATTTATCGATATTAATATTTGTGGAAAACTACTGTTAACTAAATAGCAAATGATATTTTTATAGTATAGCTTAAGAAAATCAATTCACCTATTATCTAAAGAAGTTAATATTGAAAAAATCATCTCGGAATCTACATTACAGAAAATGTAGTTTTTTTAATCTTTGATATCGGAAGTTCGTTCCGCAAGTTTTAGTAATTCTAGAACACAATGTACGATATTTGTCTGAAATAAACGTTTGCAGTCACGGTTCAAACTTATAAGATGCAAGATAATTCTTTAATGTCTTTGCCAGAACGGCGAGATTGTCGACGTAATACACATCCAGACTCGTACGTTACAGTGATGGTTGGTTGGTAGATTATTTTTGAATAAGGCGCGTTGATAACTAAGGTTTCATGCATAAAGTATCTGCTGCTTCTAGATTGTTTTGCGAGACATCCGTATACTCTTCTGTTTGACACTTCTCCTGAACGATGGTTCTTCATTGTCGCCGTTATAATTTATTCTTCGGACGATGGTGTCCAATTAAAAAAAAAAAAAAACATTTTAGTCAATTCACTTCCATATACCGACGATTAGTCTGACGACAATCGTGTGCGTGAAAAAGAGAGGTTAGTTATCAGCCAGCTGAAGTCGACAAACGAGAAACGTATATCATTTGCCGTCGACATCGTCCGTGAAAGGTATGTTTAGCTATGACAGTTTATTTCTATCGTCACTGCATTCGAGTTATTTTGGCCATCGTGCACGAGCAAGAGTTGTTCTCGTTTCGTAGTCGGTTCGGCTTTGTTCTGTACAGACGACAGCACAAGATCAGATTAGGGACGGGAATCGACGGAAGCGATCGCTGGATTCTTGTAGGATCGATTTCACGATTGTGTGCACCGCATACTCGTAAATTGAAGCATCTTATAATAGGTCGATGAATGCAGATCTATTGCTGATTCGGTCCTGAAGTTTTACGTATCGATTCTAAATCGTAAGTCATCTGTTTTCAAATTATATTCCATCACTATTTTCGTGCATGTCACTATATATATATGTATATAAATTACGTGTGTGTTATGTATATACAAGTGTGTGTGTGTATGGGATTCTGCTAATCCCTTAAAGGCGGCTGTGTATTTCATGGGGATATTACCCTTCACACAGTGCATGAGAGTCGGCATACGACGAGCAGTGCAAGGAACATGCCAACCACGGTAGCTCTCCGTGGCAGCATTATTATTATTATTATAAATAGCGTTTTGAGTACATTTTTTGGTCCTTCGAGCCAGATCCATTGTGGATCATTGTCATCCGCGTGTTCATACAGCGTATCCGTGGCCCCCTCCAAACTACTGCTTCAAGCAGCTCGAAAATCGCCCAGGTATATACCTACGCTCGGTGCTGCATCCAGACCCATTCTGACAAGACCCCACTCCTATCGCATTCGCAAAAATGTGGAACAGTGTAACTGGCACCCGGAAGCTTCAGGAGGAACTATGAGCTCACATCGTTGAGAGCATCTCCCGAATAAACGACGGTATCGTCAGCGGCAAACTCCAGGCCGATGTGACTTTCATCGAGGGAGTCGAAGAAGGCGTCCGTAACTGCTGGACAGACTGCCGGAACGCTCATAACTGAATCCTCGTGGAGCTGGGAGTCGAAGAAATCGAGTATGCCAAAGAAGATTGCCGCGGCTGAACCTAACCAGAGTACCACTGTGCTCCGCAGCAGTTCCGAAACCTGCTACCCTCATCGGAGGCTGCAGTATCACGACCTTATCGTCTTTACCCCGGTTCGATCTTTCGAAATTCAAGGCGACTATACGAAACGGGACGCCTTCTGCGATGCCTCGCAGGATCCGGTAGTCGCCCGACAGGACGTTATGAAGATTCGGAAGCTCCTTCTGCTCGAGAGGGCGCTCGAGGGCAAGGCTGAACACCTCGTTATGAATGTGACCTGCACAGACGTCAATTTGGAACCGGAACGGACCACAGTCTGCGATTGATATACAAATCGACGACTCCCTCATGCTCGTCTAACTGCACTCTTCGGAATGACTAGAGAATCAGCCAGGGACCTTCGAAGCATTCTCGACCGCACTCGTGAAGAAATTCAATCCCTCGGAACACTCGTGTGTCCGGTGGAGCATTGGGACGAGCGGGTCGTCTTCCTGGCTCTTGAAAGGGTCGATTTCTTGACCAAGAGGGATTGGGAGATGAGGATCGACCTTTACACTGTTATGAGGGACTTCGCTAAGGAGACTGTCTCCCAGTGCTGTCATCTGCCTACAGAAGCACTCGGGTTCAGTTCGAGAGCTTTCACGAGGTGAGAATGACAGACCTCGAGAGCTTTCAAAATAAGCATCCGTGAGGGTCCCCGACCAGGACTCCCATACGACATCCGGAAGATTTACTTTGAAGTTCTCGTATTCTGATGTGTACTGTACCACCAGCAAAGAGGATCCCATCGGGGTTAAGACCAATTCATTATGTGGCGAGGACCACAGGAATTATGGATGTCAGGCTCTGAGGCATCATTCATCTTGGTATGTTCGGTTCAGTTGCTCGACATTCCTTCCATCGGGGCAAAAGCTCGTCTCAGCGGTATCTGCGGAATCACAGCCTCCACTGACCGCACGAAGGCTCGATTTCAGATACGCTCTCGTGTGGATTCACAATTAGCCATCGATGCAGCATCAGGACTTTAATCAGCTACGTTGGCCGTGCAATAAACGCGTCTACCACGGTAACGCTTGCCGGCAACACTCCATGGCAACAGTTGTTATTAGTAAACAGTCAAATAAATTTATTGACACAATTCAATTCGTGTCATTTACTTCACGTATGTTTTGGTCCTTCGAGCCAGATCCAGTGTGGATTTTTTGGTCCTTCGAGCCGGATTCAGTGTGGATCTAACCCGCTTCATCAATTCTGTACGTTTTTGAGTAACGTTAGTGCGTTCATGCCGGATAGGTGAGAACATAACCCGACATTATCGGCGCCATCCGAATGCTCTCAGTGGAACGGTGACTATGTGACTATCGACGGATCGAAAGTGCCGAGTGAGCCGAAAGTACGAGACGTATTTGAATCTTTGCTTGTACTCGGGTGCACGGGAGAGCGGACTCGCGTTCATTCTGCTACGTAACCCGGTGACACCCTTACCGCTTCTCCAAGGCCTGCTGGCCTATTCACCGCTTGAGCGTTTGATCCTCATCGGGATCACGTTCACAGCGTCTCCAAGGCCCCCTGGCCGGATCACCACTTGAGTATTCGATCTACGTCGCGATTCCGCTCACAGCACTTTCAAGGCCCTCTGGCCGAACTACCGCTCCAAACAGCTTAAGAATCGCCCGGTTGCATCACCAAATGTCGCAACATTTTAAGTATGTATTTAAAGGTATTATGTTATGTTTTGTTTGTATTTAATAATCTGTAATCTGTTCGGGATTCTGTCGATCCCTCATAAGTGTCTATGAATTTTGTGCCGAGTTTATCCGTCGTACAATGCATGAGTCAGCGTACGTTGGCCGTGCAATAAACGCATCTACCACGGTAACGCTCCACGGCAACACTCCATGGCAACAGTTGTTATTAGTAAACAGTCAAATAAATTCATTGACACAGTTCAGTATGCGTCGTTTATTTGACTCATTTTTTGTTCCTTCGAGCCATATCCAATGTGAATCTCGTCTGCTTCATCAATCCCGTATGTTTTTGAGTCATGTTAGTGCATTCGTGCCGAAAATACGCCACCTAAACGTTGATATATGCCACCACTTCATTCACGAAATCTTAAACAATGAAAAAGGAAACAATGTGTTCTCGTGTACCAAAAAAAAGGCTTGGTTTTTACTATGCTTAATGCATTGCCTTGATATTGAAATTTGAACAAGAATATTAGATGAGTAAACCAAACAAATAATCGTAATAGGGTTTACTGCTCTGAATGTCAACCTGAACAAAATTCAAACAACGGCAGGAGAAACTATCAGTCTGTAAAGAGGGAGTTATGGTTCGTTCGTGTGTTATTTACGGACCACGGACTAGTACATGCGTCCAGCAGACGCACAAGCGATGGCGGTCTGAGTTCTCGTCTCAGACCACCACTACAAGTGCCTATCCTCCCACGTCCGCTGTAAGACAAACAGCACGCTGGGGCCGGTCACCTTACTAAGCTGACTAAAGGTTAATGGGAGGGGACTGGGGGTTGCAGTCCACTACGGGGGACATACAGAAATGAGGATACACTCCTGAGGTACTTAATCGACATACAGATCTCTGTCTTTGTACGTATGACAGACAAATACCATAAGGACTCGGCCCGACCGAGCCCAAGAACGGAACGGAAAGGAACGTCATGAATAAAATCTAAACAAACTGAAGAAATTGCGGAAAATTTTTTTTATTAGTAAACAGTCAAATAAATTCATTGACACAATTCAATTCGTGTCATTTACTTCACGTATGTTTTGGTCCTTCGAGCCAGATCCAGTGTGGATTTTTTGGTCCTTCGAGCCGGATTTAGCGTGGATCTAACCCGCTTTATCAATTCTGTACGTTTTTGAGTGACGTTAGTGCGTTCGTGCCGGATAGGTGAGAACATAACCCGACATTATCGACGCCATCCGAATGCTCTCAGTGGAACGGTGACTATGTGACTATCGACGGATCGAAAGTGCCGAGTGAGCCGAAAGTACGAGACGTATTTGAATCTTTGCTTGTACTCGGGTGCACGGGAGAGCGGACTCGCGTTCATTCTGCTACGTAACCCGGTGACACCCTTACCGCTTCTCCAAGGCCTGCTGGCCTATTCACCGCTTGAGCGTTTGATCCTCATCGGGATCACGTTCACAGCGTCTCCAAGGCCCCCTGGCCGGATCACCACTTGAGTATTCGATCTACGTCGCGATTCCGCTCACAGCACTTTCAAGGCCCTCTGGCCGAACTACCGCTCCAAACAGCTTAAGAATCGCCCGGTTGCATCACCAAATGTCGCAACATTTTAAGTATGTATTTAAAGGTATTATGTTATGTTTTGTTTGTATTTAATAATCTGTAATCTGTTCGGGATTCTGTCGATCCCTCATAAGTGTCTATGAATTTTGTGCCGAGTTTATCCGTCGTACAGTGCATGAGTCAGCGTACGTTGGCCGTGCAATAAACGCATCTACCACGGTAACGCTCCACGGCAACACTCCATGGCAACAGTTGTTATTAGTAAACAGTCAAATAAATTCATTGACACAGTTCAGTATGCGTCGTTTATTTGACTCATTTTTTGTTCCTTCGAGCCATATCCAATGTGAATCTCGTCTGCTTCATCAATCCCGTATGTTTTTGAGTCATGTTAGTGCATTCGTGCCGAAAATACGCCACCTAAACGTTGATATATGCCACCACTTCATTCACGAAATCTTAAACAATGAAAAAGGAAACAATGTGTTCTCGTGTACCAAAAAAAAGGCTTGGTTTTTACTATGCTTAATGCATTGCCTTGATATTGAAATTTGAACAAGAATATTAGATGAGTAAACCAAACAAATAATCGTAATAGGGTTTACTGCTCTGAATGTCAACCTGAACAAAATTCAAACAACGGCAGGAGAAACTATCAGTCTGTAAAGAGGGAGTTATGGTTCGTTCGTGTGTTATTTACGGACCACGGACTAGTACATGCGTCCAGCAGACGCACAAGCGATGGCGGTCTGAGTTCTCGTCTCAGACCACCACTACAAGTGCCTATCCTCCCACGTCCGCTGTAAGACAAACAGCACGCTGGGGCCGGTCACCTTACTAAGCTGACTAAAGGTTAATGGGAGGGGACTGGGGGTTGCAGTCCACTACGGGGGACATACAGAAATGAGGGTACACTCCTGAGGTACTTAATCGACATACAGATCTCTGTCTTTGTACGTATGACAGACAAATACCATAAGGACTCGGCCCGACCGAGCCCAAGAACGGAACGGAAAGGAACGTCATGAATAAAATCTAAACAAACTGAAGAAATTGCGGAAAATTTTTTTTATTAGTAAACAGTCAAATAAATTCATTGACACAATTCAATTCGTGTCATTTACTTCACGTATGTTTTGGTCCTTCGAGCCAGATCCAGTGTGGATTTTTTGGTCCTTCGAGCCGGATTTAGCGTGGATCTAACCCGCTTTATCAATTCTGTACGTTTTTGAGTGACGTTAGTGCGTTCGTGCCGGATAGGTGAGAACATAACCCGACATTATCGACGCCATCCGAATGCTCTCAGTGGAACGGTGACTATGTGACTATCGACGGATCGAAAGTGCCGAGTGAGCCGAAAGTACGAGACGTATTTGAATCTTTGCTTGTACTCGGGTGCACGGGAGAGCGGACTCGCGTTCATTCTGCTACGTAACCCGGTGACACCCTTACCGCTTCTCCAAGGCCTGCTGGCCTATTCACCGCTTGAGCGTTTGATCCTCATCGGGATCACGTTCACAGCGTCTCCAAGGCCCCCTGGCCGGATCACCACTTGAGTATTCGATCTACGTCGCGATTCCGCTCACAGCACTTTCAAGGCCCTCTGGCCGAACTACCGCTCCAAACAGCTTAAGAATCGCCCGGTTGCATCACCAAATGTCGCAACATTTTAAGTATGTATTTAAAGGTATTATGTTATGTTTTGTTTGTATTTAATAATCTGTAATCTGTTCGGGATTCTGTCGATCCCTCATAAGTGTCTATGAATTTTGTGCCGAGTTTATCCGTCGTACAGTGCATGAGTCAGCGTACGTTGGCCGTGCAATAAACGCATCTACCACGGTAACGCTCCACGGCAACACTCCATGGCAACAGTTGTTATTAGTAAACAGTCAAATAAATTCATTGACACAGTTCAGTATGCGTCGTTTATTTGACTCATTTTTTGTTCCTTCGAGCCATATCCAATGTGAATCTCGTCTGCTTCATCAATCCCGTATGTTTTTGAGTCATGTTAGTGCATTCGTGCCGAAAATACGCCACCTAAACGTTGATATATGCCACCACTTCATTCACGAAATCTTAAACAATGAAAAAGGAAACAATGTGTTCTCGTGTACCAAAAAAAAGGCTTGGTTTTTACTATGCTTAATGCATTGCCTTGATATTGAAATTTGAACAAGAATATTAGATGAGTAAACCAAACAAATAATCGTAATAGGGTTTACTGCTCTGAATGTCAACCTGAACAAAATTCAAACAACGGCAGGAGAAACTATCAGTCTGTAAAGAGGGAGTTATGGTTCGTTCGTGTGTTATTTACGGACCACGGACTAGTACATGCGTCCAGCAGACGCACAAGCGATGGCGGTCTGAGTTCTCGTCTCAGACCACCACTACAAGTGCCTATCCTCCCACGTCCGCTGTAAGACAAACAGCACGCTGGGGCCGGTCACCTTACTAAGCTGACTAAAGGTTAATGGGAGGGGACTGGGGGTTGCAGTCCACTACGGGGGACATACAGAAATGAGGGTACACTCCTGAGGTACTTAATCGACATACAGATCTCTGTCTTTGTACGTATGACAGACAAATACCATAAGGACTCGGCCCAACCGAGCCCAAGAACGGAACGGAAAGGAACGTCATGAATAAAATCTAAACGAACTGAAGAAATTGCGGAAAATTTTTGACGACCGAAGGATTCTCGTTCGTTGTTCCGCTAGCGGTCGACCGTCGTTGTTCCGTAACACGTTACAACGTCGGGACTAGGAATCGGCTGCGGACGACTTACGTAGGATGGAATGAGTCATTATTACGATGTACTGCCTCGAGTACTCGGTGGTATGGTTCGTGCTCACACTAGTCACTGAAAATCGTACTTATTGAGAAATTCAAACAAGCACATATAAACGCCGGGAGGAGCTATCAGTCTCTTAAGAGGGATTTATGGTTCTTTGGGTGTTAGTTGCGGACCACGAACTACAGCATATGCGTCCAGCACCCGCACAGAACAAGTGATGGCGGTCTGAGTTCTCGTCTCAGATTCCGTAAGATTCCGTGTCATAGACAAATAACTTTAGCAGAAACAGATAAGGTTGCCATCAACATAAAGCCATATGCGTTCTGTCAACTACAGTTCGTACTTCAGTACGTCAAAGGAAACACAAGTACTTCCTCCGACATTGCTGCTCCAACGGAAACGCAGAACGCTGCAGACGGCTCACATGACACTCTGGACCGGACTGCTACTAATGATGCAGAAGAGAGCGAAAGTGTCATTGAGATTATGGCCACCCTTAGACAGAGACTAACGTTACTGCGGATTCAATTCTGTGGTGTCCTAACTGGTAGTCCCATTTCATGGGATTCACGAAAGCAGAGGACCGTTGCACTCTCTTCCGCGGAGGCGGAGTACAACAGACTGAAGGAGGGAGTAACAATCTATTTACTGGATAGCATTTCTAAACAAGTTGGGGCTCGGTAATCTTTACAGCGACAATTTCGAGACATTAAAACCGGACAGTAACCCAGTATTTCATGCCCGAAATAAACATATTGATATACGCCACCACTTCATTCAGGAAATCTTAAAGAGCAGACACCTGCGAGTAGAACACATTTCGACAGACCACAATGTAGCTGATATGTTTATAAAGAGCCTCCCCAGAACCACGTCGACCACGGTAACACTCCATGGCAACATGAAGTTATTATTAGTAAACAGTCAAATAAATTCATTGACACAATTCAATTCGCGTCGTTTATTTCACGCATGTTTTGGTCTTTCTAGCCAGATCCAATGTTGATTTTTTGGTCTTTTTAGCCGGATCCAGTGTGGATCTCATCCGCTTCATCAATTCTGCATTTCAACTGAATGGCAGCACCGATTGCTCCTACCATTGCAGATGTGATCGATCTGGCAGCAGGTAAGTTAGTCGAGTAATTCAAAACAGATATAATAAATAATGTATATTTTAAATCGCAACTTTGGAATTTCCTAGGTTAGAACAAGTTCTTGAATTCTTAGAAAATGAAGAATATTGCTGAAAGCATGGATCTGTGTAATTCCTCCGAAATTGGATAAATTAACAGGCTGTGAAGACTTGGATGATGATGCTATTGAAGATCCATGAATCATTGGTTAAAAATTATTGCTGAAAGCATGGAACTGTGTATAATTCCTCCGAAATTGGATGACATCCTCCGTACTGACGTTTACTTCCAGCTGTTATGAGCAAGAGTTCGGAGCATCCCTTCTACTGGGCTAACTGAATAGAGGACTAAGTAGTGGAAGTATACGATTGTAAAACGATCCGACGATGCTCGAGATCCGAATTCCTGTCTGTGCGTGCTCGCCGGTCATCGGTAACTCTTAACATCGAACCCGGTACTCCATCGCTGACATGAACTCTATAAGATCCCGCTCGATCAAAGACAACAGTGTGTTCCGGAAGTTGTTGGCTGTGAATTTTTCTACGATGATTTTCAAGAAAAGGTACATACGATCCTTCTTGTATTTGAATCGAGTCCGGTCGTACTTCGCCAAATATCGATGAAGGTATGAAAGTATTGATGTTCTTTACAGAGAGAACGCGGTGTGATCTGCCTACGCTGGTACGAAACCTCGGACGGAGCCGTACAAATGCGGTTCGCTCTGGACGCCGACTTCGATGTAACTCGTGTCGCTGAGTGGATCCTACGTCGGCGATCCCGGTCATTACAGCGATTTGTACGGTGGATGTAGAAACAGGAACGTGTGCTGCTGACAGGTCTGTGGGAACAACTGTTACGCTCGTCTTTTGCCAAATCTTCGAGGGGTCCAGTTTCGATTCGTCACGAAATCTATTCGTTTCTGTAAATCGCACGTTATGATTGTAGCAAGTCGTTACGTGTGTAACGAATAAAATAATAGACTTGCTGTTATTGAAACGACTGACGTGCATAGATATTAATAACTTGAGCTCGATTCATAGAGTTTTCATATCTACAGATCGAAAAAAGTTTAGATTTCAATTCATGCCGGGGTTCACTGTGCTCAACTCTTTGTTAAAATTGCGTTATAACGTGATCGATTTGTAACAGATAGAAGAGTATTTCTGAAAATAACTATAACGTCGGCAAAACGTAGGTGACAGCCTTTCACCTTTTATTTTCAATTTCTTTGTCATCCCAGTTAAGTGATCTGAACCGAGGATCGAATCAGAATAACGTTCAGCTTTTGGTTTTGTCATTTGTTTCGGTTTCGTTCTAAGAAATTTTTCTGATTTTGGTTTTTAAAAATATATGTTTTGATCACTAACTAACGAAAAGACTGTGTTATGTTACTGATTATCTTCATGTTATTTATGACTAATAAATAATGGAGTTATTTATTAATCAATATAAAAAATCAAGTTTTTATTGTTTCATTTTTTTTTATTACACATTTCTACAATTTTTTTAAAATACTTAAAAGCTATTGAAATACTGACACATCACATAAACTATATGTTCCCATTAAAGAAATCGAGTCGACCACGTTGCTTCGCAAACGATTTCTTAAAGGTGGCACGGTGAATTTTAAGCCTGTAAACGAGATGGTGCGGTAAATTTATACAGACTTTCCATAAAATAAAACCGCACACGTTTATCAACTCAATAACGAGTGTATTTTATTCGAAATGAATAATCGACTCTGATACCGTGAATAGAAATACACTTCATTTTGAATTATGCGTATCGATACGAAGTTTAAACTGTTCTGTGTACGAATGACACTGTTTTTTGGTGCACTGTTCTGTGTATGAATTACACCGGCACAAGTCGTTAGGCGTTCTCACTCGGCAGTCTCACAATTGTATATTTCTATTGTTACTTTTACCGTCGACTAGAATTTGGAAATAACATTTTGTGCAGTGACGAGTTTCACATTATTATCGATTACAAATCGTGACGTCGGTTACAATCGTTACATGATTTTCAATTGGTTACAGGTCGTAGCTTCGACGCTATAGGTTCTCGAGGGAGAATACGTATGAAGTTTAATGACTATCGGGTCTTGTCGAATGTGTACGCTTAGTTCGAGATTAAATTAAATATTGGTACTTAAAACATGGTGTTTTTTTTCCCTTGGCTTCCTATCTCCACAGGATCATATCTTCCTTAAAAATACGCTTCCATTCATTCCTATCATTCGCTTTTTCTCGCCTCCGTGGACCTTATATCCTCTTCTACTCCGTCCGTCCTTTCTTTTCAACCTATAGCCATCCATTCGTTTCAGATGTTTCAGCCACCTAAGTCGATGGATTTTGATGGCTGATATAATATTATTGAAAAGATTATCTCGTTTAAAATTTCTGTGAGTTCTCTATTCATTTCTACCCATTCCCATTTTCACAGGTCCGTAGGTCGAGGGCAACATTCAATGATAAAGGTGCTAATGTATCTCCTTGCTTAAGACCAACATTAATTGTGAAAGTCACAATTTTGCACTAGTACCGACGACACTACTTGCTGTTCAGTTGATAATTAAAACAGTGCGACTGGTTTAAGTCTGAATCCGAATTCTGTCATCGGTATCCATAGGGCTTCTCTGTTGACTCATAAGTGACTGACCGACTGACTCATAAGTCAAGAAGAAAGTAGTTGAGATAATAGATCTTATGAATGATTATCGTCGGTTTATATCCTTTTTTATATTTCTTCTCTGTCAATTCTGTCATAGGCTCGTTTCAAATCATTGGGTATACAGTAGAGGGGGACACTGTCTCCGATTATTTCATCCATGTAAGGTTCGAAAACAGTTATTTTCATTCAGGTGAATCATTAGCAGATAAAATAAAGTAATCGTTAAATAAATGTCATGTTTCGATGGATCCGCTAACTTTTTCAAAAGGTCGATAACTCGTCTTCGATCTGATTTACCGTCGTCTTCTGTTTCACCTGACTATCTCACAGTATACATCGAAGAACTACTAATTATCCAATTTTTGTATCCAAATCTTACTGGTTTGACTTTTATGAATTGTTTTGCTGGATTGTGGCTAAAATTTTTAACCAATGATTCATGTATCTTCAACAGCATCATCATTCAAATCTCCACAGTCTATTAATTCATCCAATTTCGGAGGAATTATACACAGTTGCATGCTTTCAGCAATATGATATTCTTTATTTTCTAAGAATTCAAGAACTTGTTCCAACCTAGGAAATTCCTTTCTCCCATAAAAAGTTTTTAGGTCCAAAGAGTTTAATCAATGAATATACCGTACAGGGGGACACTGAATTCCCAGTATTTTTCCACTGTTTGATTGAGATAGAAGATGTTGTCTATTGTGGATCTACCAGTTCTGAATCCACACTGATAGTCTTCGATGATTTCTTCTATATAAGGTTTGAATCTACTATTTAATACATCTGATAGTATTTCACATACTGTATTTTGTAGCATAATGCCTTGATAATTTTGGCACAGCAGAGAATCTCTCTATGTATTTTTTGAAGAAATAGTTACTAGAATCTTGCTTCCTTTTTCATATTCATTTCCACTGGTAAGTTTTAAACGGCTATTTTTGATGGCTCCTCCAAAGTTGTGATTTAAAATATAATAATAAGTTATTTATTATATCTGTTTTGAATTACTCGACTAACTTACCTACTGGCAGATCGATCACATTTGCAATGGTAGGAGCAATCGGTGTTGCCATTCATTAGATTCATCTATACTTTTATAGGTACTATCTTGTCGGCACTTCATAAAATGTCTTTTGAAGCATTCAACTAAATCATCTGCATAATAGATTTTACTGCAATGATCAGGTTCAGGTCGGTAAGTGCAAAATACCTTTTTGATGTTGTTAATTTGTATTGATGTCATGATTTTGCATTTTATATTAGAGTTTAGTACAACATAATGTTTCTAAGCGCAGGAAAATCTAGAAAATGGATAAATATTCTTCCAACACTTCCCCTCGATTTGAGCGCGTTCAATCTCTTCAATAATGAGTCTTGACCTGCTGCATTCCGGGCAAACAGACAAACTTCTCTAGTTTGGTTGTGGAGACGCTCTTTGTAAACATATCAGCCACACTGCCGTCTATTGAAATGTGTTCTACTCGCAGGTATCTCCTCTTTAAGATTTCCCGAATGAAGTGGTGGCGTATATCAATATGTTTCCTTCGGGCATGAAATACTGGGTTACTGTCCAGTTTCAATGTCTCGAAATTGTCGCTGAAATCCACGACGTCGGCAAGATTACCGAGCTCCAACTTGTTTAGAAATGCTGTCCAGTAAATAGATTCCTTTACTCCCTCCTTCAGTCTTTTGTACTCCGCCTCCGTGGAAGAGAGTGCAATGGTCCTCTGCTTTCGTGAATCCCATGAAACGGGACTACCACTTAGGACACCACAAAAATGAATCCGGAGTACGAGCGTCGATCGTCTGGACCATTTTCCCAATCGGAATCGTCGAATCCTCTTGATTGGCAATCAGACGTTAGGTTTGTTCCATGCTCCTAAAATGAAAGGCAATCCTTTTCTCCAAGACATCGAACACTGCTTCTTTCTTATCCTTTTTTTAGCATATACTCACTCGCTTTCTTAAAAAACTTTTTGATAAAGTTCCAAAGACAGCTTCTTTTTCCCTCTGCGTTGAAAAAGACGAAGATGGTCGAGAAATACTCCCGCTGGAGGTGCTTTCTCCTTGTATCTGAGACGAATTAAAAACTAAAGAAATTCTATAATATGTATAAAAAAATGATTGAAATAATAAAATTTAATAAATGGAATTAACTCATTTTCATTGAGGTTTTAATAGGCATACTGTTCAATGCAGGTACAAGTGACATCAAGAATGCCTGACGGCCACCTGCCTGTCGTTCTTATTCGAAGTTTGCTTTTTCTCTGAGTAGATAGGCTTTTTATCAAAACTGATTACAACTCTTTAGCTAACGAAGTTATGACTTATCACTAGCTGTTTTTGTTGCTTGCTTGTGGAGGTTTCTCCGTTTTCTTTTGCTAGGAGTAACCTTAGTCTCTGTCGAAGGGTGGCCGTAATCTCAATGACACTTTAGCTCTCTTCTGCATCATTAGTAGCAGTCCGGTCCAGAGTGTCATGTGAGCCGTCTGCAGAGTTCTGCGTTTCCGTTGGAGCAGCAATGTTGGAGGAAGTATTTGTATTTCCTTTGACGTGTTGACGTAGGAACTGTAGTTGATAGAACGCATACGACTTTTTGTTGATGGCAACCTTATCTGTTTCTGCTAGTCATTTGTCTATGACACCTTACGGAGTCTGAGACGAGAACTCAGACCGCCATCACTTGTGCGTCTGCTGGACGCATATGCTATAGTTCGAGGTCCGCAACTAACACACGAACGAACCATAACTCCCTCTTAAGAGAGTCATAGTTACTCCCGCCGTTTACATGCGCTTGTTTGAATTTCTTCAGGTTGACATTCGGGGCAGTAAAAGAAAATAAAAATAAGTACGATTTTCAGTGACTGATGTGAGCATGAACCAGTGTACATCGTAATAATGACTCATTCCATCCTACGTAAGTCGTCTGCAGACGATTCCGAGTCCCGACGTCGAAACGTGTTACAGAACACCGACGGTCGACCGCTAGCGGAACGACGAACGTGTTTATATCCTTTTTTCTATATTTCTTCTCTGTGAATTCTTTCATAAACTGGTTTTAAATCGTTGAATATACAGTAGAGGGGGACATTGAATTCGCAGCATTTTTCCACTGTTTGGCTGAGATAGAAGATGTAATCTATTGTGGATCTACCAGCTCTGAATCCACACTGGTAGTCTCCGATGATTTCATCCATATAATGTTTGAATCTACCAGGTGGTACATTTGATAATATTTTACATACTATTTAGTAGCGGAATGCCTCGATAGTTTTGGAATTTCAGAGAATCTCCTCTTTTATGTATTGGGCAGATAACAGAGGTATTCCAACTGGGTGGTAGTTCTCTTGTTGATCAGATGTTGCCAATAATTTGTTTTATATAATTTTCATATGTCGTCGTCGTTTATTTCCGTTCGGCGCAATTCTAGGTTTCTTAATATTGAGTATTTCAGATGAGTGGGGGCTGACTCTGCATCAAAAGTCCAGCGGTGGGGCTTCCACCTGACGGTTGCTAGACCGACCCGGGTTTTCTGTCAGAGTTGTCTTCCTTATCCCCCGTACTCTCGTTGATTTATACAGGCGCCAGAGTCTCGCCGGTCATCCGCTCACTTTATGGTACAGACTGTGGTCGTGCTGAGTACATTTCCCGGGGCTGGCGTATCGTGGTCACAAGGAGTAGGATTTCTTGACAGAGCTAGCACCGCTCGGTGGCATTAAATAGGATTTGGTAATCCTACTCTATTGACACCGAGTAGCCGTCCTAGTACCATACCAGACTTTGAGCTGCTAAATATCAGTGGAAATCTCGTTATTCATGACATTCTTTTACGTTCTTTTCTGTTCTGTTCCATTCCGTTCTTGGGCTCGGTCTGCTTGAGTCCCTGTGGTGTTTATCTGTCATACGTATGAGGACAGAGATCTGTATGTCGATCAAGTTCCTCAGGGGCGTACCCTCATGTCTGTACGTCTCCCGTAGTAGACTGCAACCCTTTAGTCTCTTCCCATTAACCTTCAGTCTAGCTTAGTGTGATTACCGGCCCCAACGTGCTGTTTGGCTAACAGCGGACGTGGGAGGGTAGGCACTTGTAGTGGTGGTCTGAGACGAGAACTCAGACCGCCATCGCTTGTGCGTCTGCTGGACGCATATGCTATAGTTCGAGGTCCGTAACTAACACACGAACGACCCATAACTCCCTCTTTAGAGACTGATACTTCCTCCCGCCGTTTACCCGCGCTTGTTTGGATTTTGTTCAGGTTGACATTCAGAGCAGTAAACCTTGTTACAACCATTCTGTTTGGTTTACTTCTCTAGTATTCTTGTTGAAATTTCAATATCCAGGCAATGCATTAAGGGTAGTAAAAATCAACCCTTTTTGGGACACGAGAACTAATTGTTTTATTTTTCATCGAATCCAAATACAGTTGATAATTCTTCTCGCTGTGGTGAGGTCTTGAACTCTTGAGACAAGCAAGATTATTTTTTCTTTTATTGTGCCGTCCATGAATAATCGCCAACTTCCTCCCGCCGTTTACCCGCGCTTGTTTGGATTTTGTTCAGGTTGACATTCAGAGCAGTAAACCCTGTTACAACCATTTCTGTTTGGTTTACTTCTCTAGTATTCTTGTCGAAATTTCAATATCCAGGCAATGCATTAAGGGTAGTAAAAATCAACCCTTTTATGGGACACGGAACTAATTGTTTTATTTTTCATCGAATCCAAATACAGTTGATAATTCTTCTCGCCGTGGTGAGGTCTTGAACTCTTGAGACAAGCAATATTGTTTTTTCTTTTATTGTGCCGTCCATGGATAATCGCCAACTTTGCAAAGTATCAGTCAAAGAAATTATTGTAAAAAAGTTGTCCATCCTAATATTTCTACCAGTGTTTTTATAATCCCAAAATAATTTTTTTACAACTCTTTCTCCTTGACTTACTTCTCTAGTATTGTTGGCTCTATCCGTATATGTTTCAGTGTCCCAAGCCCACCACAATTTTATACAGCATTTTACTGGTTTTGACGGAATATATTGTGTGAATTTCATGTGATTTCTATAAAGAAATATTTGCTTGTTACAGTGATATTAACTGATGGCCTATATAGTTATGTCGTCGATTGGTATTCATAATTTTTTTTTAATTTGTTATTAAATATTCAACTATATTAATAAATTTTGCCATTATCTCTTGTCCATTATCTTTCGTGCTCTACATTGGTAGCGGGTAGTTCCTGTTGAATCATGGGTCTCGAGAGTTCGGGGTATTTTTGTAGTAAGTGACAATATTTTTAATCTCTTAAAATGCTACATACCCCTGTTACTGATAAAACGGTAGTTTTCCGTGAATTCTTAACTCTGTAAGCCCGTCGATGAGTTGTCTCTTATTTAAGTCGACGAGTAGATGAAAGTGAGTTAGAAAGTCAGCTCCTAGAATAGCGTGGGTGACGTAGGCGACTACGAAATTCCAAGTGAGGTTCCAGCTTAGTCCCAGATCGACTTGTCTTTTTTCGTTTCCGTAGGTAGGTATAGCAGATCCATTTCAGCATACAGTATATAATCGTTTACCACTTTCTTTGCTTTTTGTGCGGCGGGAGGACTGATATGGCAGCTACCGTGTCTACTAGGTATTGCTGCTTAATTATTCTGTCTGTGACAAAAAGTCGGTGGGAGAACGGTTCTGCAACAGTTTCCGCCAAGACTTTTACTTCACTTAGTTTAGATATTGCGAGATTTGCTTTGTATTTTCCTCCTATTTACAAGCTGACTGACAGCTTGTAGCTTTGTCTGCATATCTATCGCGTTAAAAATTGAGGTCCTTGTCTATACCGGTATGGAGATCTTCCTCTGGAATGCCCTCGCCTCCTTTCTTGAGAGTTTTTTCGAAATCCGTACGGTCTACGCCCGTGTTGGCGTGCTAGTTCCGTTCTTAATTTTTTAATTGGTTTAGCTACATGATGTATGACAATATCATTGTTGTTAACTGTCTACCGAACTGCTATGACGGGAGTGTGGAATTCCAATTCAATCACTTTATCGGAAATAATGCTGAGTTGTTGCATATCATCTTATGAAAAAAATGCAAGTATGCTCCGAACTCTAGGAGGTAGGGCGCGCAACCACACTGTTGTAGTAACATCGGCGGACGTAATTGATCCGGCGAGTGCCTGCATTTGGAAAAGGAGTTGTGAGGATTTAAGATCTCACAATTCGGTCTTTTTAAGTATCTAATTATTTTTTTCCTGGTTCCGGCTGTAGGTCTCAATGAGGTGTTCTTTGAGTAAGGTCGTATGATTGATCGCCGGGTTTGCGGGTCGCACGTAACGCTCCAGTAAATTCGCCGAACTCATATCTTCGTAAATAAGTTTTATGGCTTCAAGAACATTCCGTGGAAGTGCTTGGTAGTCACATGTATACATAGATGGTGTCAGATGCCGCGCAGCAAACACAGTTGTTTATTTGAGCAACCGAACAGCTTCAGAAACTCTTGATATTCGTGTTAATTTCTCTGGAGCAAATTGCTGTAAGATTATTATTATCAGCTATATTTATTTCCTTTTTTCCGATATTTCTGTAATTATCGCACCAATTTTTGTTAGGAGACATGTGCTCAGTCGCACCTGAGTCAAGGTACCAGTATTTACCGCCTATTTCTGACGTCGAAAAACTTATCACCCAAGTAAAACTATCTGTAACTTCTGCAGTCATGCAAACTGTACTTTGTACATCATGTTTCCTTTTAATTCTGCGATATTTTGCGATGTGTCTGTTTTTGTTCCAGTTAAAGCACCTTACTTTACTTTTGGGTTTGTTATAATTTTGCCAAGTTTTATTTTGGTTAAACCTTTTTGTATCGAAAGCCGTATCGTGCTCAATACTTGAATTTTACACGTACATCTTGTGAAAGATTCACTTTATAATTTTTCCTGTTATGGTCGTTCTGAGCTTTCAAATCCTATTACCATAGACTTGAATTTATCTGGAAAACCTGCCAGAAATAACTCTCCTATCCACTCTTGTCCAACCTTGAAACCTAGCCCATCTAGTTTCTGTGCTGTGTCGAAAATTCTATTGACATCGTCTTTTGCACTAAGACAATTTTTGGGTTGGGTTGTAATTAATGCCCATAATAAACCAGTTTTTCTGGTTGATCCAAAGTCTTCGAAAGCAGATTTTAATTGTCCCAAACTTGTTTTGGTGTCGTATCGTCCCTAATGTGGGAGTAAATTGATCAATCTACAGAAAGCATGAGTTTTTCTTTTGCTTTTGCAATGTTCCTTGGGTTTGAAATGGAAGTTTCATTCCCTCCAATACATTTCCACAAATCCTCATGTTCCAAGTAGGATTGTATGGGGAATTTCCAATCGTTATAATGTGACATACCTCTTAATTTTTCTATTGCGAGCAAAATATTTGTTGATGTCATCTCTTTTCTTCTCTTAATAAATAAATCTCAGAGAGCACAAACAATAACCACGTGTCGCTTTTTAGGTTATCTAAATTTTACGGTATTTTACTACCGTAAAATAAATTCGACGCAAATAAATATCGTATTCATTGTATAGTTTAAAATTTTCATTGTTTATTTATATCTGTTTTGACTAGGATTATAACTTGATGTTTGGTTATATAAATAAATATAAGCGTGCGTATACAGCAGATAACAAACGGTGTGCTCTTCATTGTAGTTACAGTCAGACTACATGCATAGTATGGATGAGCAAATACAAAGCATGTTTGGGTCGGTAAATTCAAAGTCTATAAACCAACATATTTATCAAATTATTTGATATTGTCATTCATGCTATATTGTTTGATATATTTGTTACCGAGGAGGTTATAAGGTGACCGAACTCCTCCGGTATTTAGGTGCAGCAAAGTGATTATTCGAGTTTTAGGTGGTGACTTCTGCGTGGAACACATTGCGCATTGAAAAGCACGTGACCGAGGTATTCTAACCTGAGTCCTCATGGTCTTGTTTACGTTCATTTTATTAGTACATTGTCGTATCCCTCGGACGTTGGTTGCCAGGACGGTTCCCTTTGGTGCCCGATGGTCGATCTTGATGATTAATTTTCAGCCGCTGTCACCAGGGTACATTTATGATTTGTCCAAAAGTGTGTTGTATTACATTTAATTATTTAATTTGTTGTCAGAACAAATACAGTCGACCCATTTAATGCATACGATATATTTTGTTGTCAGAACAAATGCAGTCGATAACTGTCCAAGCATCTTTTTGATATCGAGCTGTAGTTTAGTAATTGCTCTCTAGATTGTTCTAGAACAATCTATTTATTCTATGATCTTGCTTGCGTAACAGTTGACTCAATTCGTTTGTATGACGTATACCACAAATGCTGTACTTGCAGATATTGTGGTACCGAGAATTGTGCGCATCGGCCTTCGCCCAGAATCCATTCATTTTTTGGCCTATCAGAGGATCAAATGATAAA
This sequence comes from Acanthacorydalis orientalis, assembly GCA_034766995.1. Lineage (NCBI taxonomy): Eukaryota > Metazoa > Arthropoda > Insecta > Megaloptera > Corydalidae > Acanthacorydalis > Acanthacorydalis orientalis. Next base: position 3,662,869 of record CM068324.1, read on the forward strand.
TAAACACACGAATAATATCAAAAACACTTCAAACTTTATTCGATGTAATATCGATGATGCAAGATACAACTGATGTCGACGATGCAATGCGTAATGGCTGTCTCGGTTATACCAAGTAGTCTGTCCGTTCTCGCTGTGGCGCTTCCTCTGTGGTGTGTTCTTCTTTACCGTCAGCTCGGATTCACACCAGAGGTTTTTGTATTGGAGTCGCCACAATTTTGCTACTAGCGTCGCCATCCGATATCGAATTTCATAACTTACAGTACATTACAGTAGGCAATCGTCAGAGTTCGTTCTCCTTACAGGCTCCGTGTTTGTTACTTGTAAGAAATTTTATAAGATAATTTTATAATTTTGTACGTTAGATCGATTGATTTTACATTATTCTGTTATTGTTTGTGTATTGTACTTTATATTTCATTAAATGTTTATTTTCGCAATATTTTAATATTAAATATTATTTCTATTATTTAGATATGTTGTTTACATTTTATTAGAATTGTACTTTTATATCAGAACACATCTGTTATTAATATTAAAAAAGAGGCAAAGGTTTTCATACAAGTTGAAGACATCTGAAGGTGTATGTTTGAATCAACAAATATTTTGTTTGTGGTTCGAGAAGAAATTCACGACGATTGTTTTATTTGCCAGAATTGCGATTACAGGTTGTTTCTAACTTACTGATTTTTAATTAGAGGAAATGAAATAATACTTTTATTTTTTTTAGAGTTGTTTCTTGGACGAATGTATCGGAATTCTATATTTATAGTGAAATCGATTCAACTCGAGGAATATTCCTGGTTCGCTGAAAACTGTTAGAAGATAATTGTCACTGAAATTGAATTGGGTGACTGTTCACACTATATTTGTCCAGTTCTATTTTTAACGAACAACTTGAGATATCACCGGAATTATTATCATGAAAAATAGCATATCGTTTTAAAATCAAAGCTTTAAAGTGTATGTATATGTATTTTTGGAAATTCAAATTTCAGAAATTTTATTCGGACTCTAGGTATACCTTTACATCCTGTTGAGTGTCACTCTGTTTGCGGTGGCGATTAATGGGATAGCACATAACATCCGTGCTCCCGTACAGGCTAGTCTGTACGTCGACGACCTGGCAATGTACTGCCAATCTAGCTGCATAGCCAGCGCCGAGAGGCAGCTGCAGCTCGCCATTAATTGCGTTTCATCTTGGGCGACAGAGAACGGGTTCCGATTTTCTTCACAGAAGACCACCTGTGTACATTTTAACAGGCTTGGAGGTCTTCAACGGGACCCAACATTATAATAACTCAACTTATAACTTATAACTCTTTGGTATAAACAGTAATTACTGTTTGTAACAAATATGTTTGTTAGTAGTAATTACATATATTTAGTTATAACTATGTTCTTTGAATGCGTTTTTTCTTCATAAAAACTAAGCCTTGTACTTCTAAAGTCTGTTTTAGTCAAATGTACTGTACTTGAAAGAGTTAAAAGCCTTTCAGAATGGATTATTGCTGGCAGCAATGACTGCTATCTTCACAGGTATTTATCTATTTAATGAAATATATATATATATATATATATATATATATATATTATCGTATCCCTCAGGTGTTGGTTGTCAGAACGGTGCCCGATAGTCGATCTTGATTGATTTTTTAGCCACTGTCACCAGGGTACATTTATACTTTGTCCAAAAGTTTTGTATTATATTTAATTTTTTAATTTATTGTCAAATACAAATACAATTGATTAATTTTATACGTATGAATACAGTTTTGTTGTCAAACAAATTCAGGAGATTAATTTTATGTATATATTAGTTTTATTATTAAAGACTATCGAATAATTTTATGTATCTATTATTTTTTTTTGTTGTTTGAACAAAATACTATCGATAATTATCTAAGCAACCTTTTTATATCGAGCTGAATTGTTCTAGAACAATCTATTTGTTCTATGATATTTGTTTGCTTAGACAGTTATGACAATCGGTGTGTATATCGTATACCACATACAGTATATACGAGGGTGGTCCCAGAAGTACCCGGCCCAACAAAGAAAACACAAAAATTTTGGAAAAAAATATATTTATTTTTCAACATAATTTCCTTTCAGCTCTATACACTTTTCCCAGCGATGTTCAATAAGTTCGATACCCTTTTTATAATAAGAACTGTCTTGCTCCTCAAAATACCCATTAACTGCCGATATCACTTCTTCATCGATGGGAAATCTTTGACCGCTGAGCCATTTTTTCAAGTTTGGGAACAGAAAATAATCCTAGGAGGCTAAATCTGGCGAATAGGGTGCACGAGGTAGCAATTCAAACTTTAATTCATTAATTTTGGCCATTGCAATAACGGATTTGTGAGCTGGTGCATTGTCTTGATGAAACAACACTTTCTTCTTAACCAAATGCGGCCATTCTTGCTTGATTTCTTCACTCAAACGTTGCAATAAGTTCGCATAATACTCGCCGTTGACAGTTTTTCCTTTTTCAAGACAGTCAATGAAAATTATCCCACGCGCATCACAAAAAACCGACGCCATGACCTTGCCTGCAGATGAAACGGTCTTCGCCTTCTTTGGAGCCGGTTCTCCCTTTTCAGTCCATTGTTTTGATTGTTCTTTTGTCTCGGGTGTGAACTGATGGACCCATGTTTCATCCATGGTTATGAAACGGCGCAAAAATTCTGCTTTGTTGCTGTGAAACTTCGCTAAACACTCAATTGAAACATATTCACGACACTGTTTTTGCTCGAGTGTTAGCAAACGCGGCACCCATCTTGCACACAGCTTTCTCATGTCCAAATTTTCAGATAATATGCGATGTACCGCACTTTTTGAAATGCCTACTATGTCTGCTAGCTCGCGCACTTTCAGTCGACGATCATCCAGTACCGCTTTTTGGATTTTCTTCATCATTTCTGGAGTCGTCACCTCATTTGGTCGTCACTGCGATGCTCACTTGGCAGCTCGTACGGCCTCGTTTAAACTCTGCTACCCAATATTTCACTGTTGTAAACGAAGGAGCAGACTCACCCAGAGTAGAATCCAGTTCAGCTTTTATATAGGTTGGGCTGAGGCCTTTCAAATAAAAGTATTGTATCAGGTAACGACGACCAATTTTCTCCATTTTCACAAATTCACTGAAAACGTTCACTATTGATGGCTGCCAAACAAATACTAAACAACGTGGCGTCCTCAAACTTGAAACATATGCTTTATAGATTGTGTACTTTCTAATACAGTGATATTTTTCAAACAACTACCGCCATCTCTAGGTTAGCCCGGGTACTTCTGGGACCACCCTCGTATATATATATATATATATATATATATAAATTTATATATATATATATATATATATATATATATATATATATATATATATATTTGTATATATATATATATAGAAAGAGAGATAAATATTTGATAAATTATGCAGCTTAACATTTAAGTAATCTTAATAATAATAAAATTTTTCTAATAGGTACATATTAAAAACGTGTCAAGTAAAGGTCATAGTATTGCACTGAGGTAATGAATTTAACTGTTCGAAGAGGTTTGAAAGTAATCCTACAGTTTGTTATGTGGCTACAAACGATATAAATGTATCTAATGAACTCCGAGCAGGTACTGCTTATAAAGTTTCTTTGTTTATTAAAATTGACTAGTTTATACCGCTTACAACCGACCACGCTTATTGAAATGTACAACGAACATGCTACGGAAATTAAGACTAAAATAAAAACAGTCTCTCCAGTTTGTAGTTACAGCAAATATTGTCAGATATACAAAAAAGCATATGAAGTCAATCGAGGAAACTTTTTTAAACAATTATCAAAGTTAACGGAAGTTCACTCGTTACCCAAAATGCGGAACATCAGGAAAGTACAATATGCAATGCTAATTGTAAGCAGTTTGGTTACAGCTGGAAGAAAGTTTTATTTCTAGTGGTAAGTTATCATCTATCTATCTATATGCGGTTTATAGAGCCTGTCGACGATTTCCGCTCTTCAACTTTTTCCTCCATTCCTTTCTATCTTGGCACAGCTGTTCGTCCAATCCTCTCTCCCTGATCAATTTACGGATTCCTTCGTTCCAAGATCTCCGTGGGCGACCTCGCTTCCGTCGTTCCGGCGGTAAATACTCCATCGCTTGCTTAGGCAGTCTTGTGTCGGTCATTCTCTTGACATGGCCGTACCAGGTGAGTTGTTTCCGCTCAATGTCCTCAATGATGTTGTCTTCTACGCCCATTAATTGCATGATCCTTTCGTTTCTAATTCGATCTCTTCTTGATATTCGACAGGATCTTCTTAGAGCATCCATTTCCATGGCAGCAATTCGTCTTTTATCCTCCTCTGTTGCTGACCATGCCTCCGGTCCATATAAGGCTATACTTTTAACCACTGTTTGGTAAATCTGCCATTTCCGTTGTTTCGATATTGTGGGGCTCCACCAAATACTATTTAGTTTCTTAATAGCTCTTCTACCTTGTGCGATTTTTCCTTGTATTTCCATTGAGTCTTTGCTTTCCCTATTAAGTTTCACTCCCAAGTAGTTGTAAACCTCACAGGCTGATATTTTTTCATCATTGTCTACTTCTAATTCTGTAGTCGCAGTTCCCCCTACGCATAAATATTTGGTTTTGCTAATATTCATTTTTAGCCCTCCTTTGTCATATTTGTTATCATTGAGGTAAGTTATCATTGAGTAATAAAAAAGCCGAAAGTATTTCTAGAGTATCATTAAATATGGTTAAGTTGAATTATCCTTTAAATGAATCTAATAATCGAAGATGGTTTTCTTGTTTTTAGATATTCTACGAAACTCAGCTTTGTCCACACCATACTTTGTGAAGGAATGACAATTTTTTTTGATAGTTTCAACAGCACAACAGTTTCCTGAAGGGAGAAAAAGAATGAGATGTAGGTTATCAAAATCGTCACTACATTTCAGCTACTGAAAAACATTCCGGAGTCCAAGGAGATGGAAGTTTTTAAAATCGAATGAGTGATCTCTTACACCACTATCGTATATCAGTCGATGAATAACCATTTAAGCAACATTTTCATTCTAGAATAGTACCGAAAGCAATATCTACGGGTATATAGGGACAAAATCCATTAACTTGGAACAGTTTTGAAAATATTTTTTCTGCTGTCTAGAATTGTTTGTGTTAATGGTGTAGTTAATTCAAATTTAATAAATACAAATTATGAAATAGATGTTTTAATTTTTTTCTTTTTTTTCTTATAAAGATACACACACGAAGAAGATAAGGGTTTGTTAAAATTCACTTTAGAAAAAAGTGCTGGATCGTTCATATATAGAGCTTGTATTTCTGGCAAGATCTAATCCTGGAAAACATAATCAATATGTATTAATTGTATGTATTATTTTTTTTCTCTGTGCAGTAAATCAATTTTTCTTATTAAAGAACATGATTTTTGTCCAAGTATTTTTCCAAAGATGTACGAAGTAGTTGTGAAAATACAAAGAATTCGATGAAAACACTTCAAAACTATAAAATTTAAAAACAATTCTGTGCTGTGTTTAAGTATAACCTGTGAGATCGTGACATCAAATGAATATTAAACTGCATAGGTATATTAGAATTTTTTGTAAAAAAAAAATAATTTCATTTTATAAATATGTATTATTAATTATAAAAAATTGAAAAGAATGAATAATGAGAAGTTATAAAAAAAATCTTATTTTTTTCAGAACAGTCTTAGGACGTCATTTTTATTGGGGATAGTGATGTTATCGTAGTCCTACGATCCAACCAGGTGTATATAGGGATATACAGAGTATGACAACATTTCATTTTTAGATAATGTAAATCTTGAATGTTTCTGATTCTAATTTGATTTGATATCTTATGTGCCATTCTTATACTTTTTGTAAGTAGAAATCAATCTTACATATTCTATTATTTCAGATAAGATCTATGTGTAAAGTCACCCGAGCGAACATCTTCGATTCTCCTCGTTCTAACTGTGATCAATACCATGATCACTCCTTGTTTTGAACTTGTACGAGATGACGACTCAGTCATGATAAAAATCTGTGCTCCGTACTGCTATCTGAATGAGCTAGGTGTCAGTATAAATGAAACGTCATATTTGTGTTCCATTGCAGTCCGGGCTTTTTGAGGCTTGCGTTGCTAGACAGGATCGTCGAAACTGAGCTGTCGAGCTGTAAGTTCGATATTCGGGAGTTCATATTCCAGATCGAGTCACAAGTGGTCAACAGTTCGTCGATAAATAACATCAAGCCTAGTTTATATATTTCTATTATATATGCGTAAAGACATACAAAATATAACTTACGATACTGAAATATTGACTAAAATATTTCTCTGAGATATTTCGAATGATAATAAAATTACAAAATAACGAATATATGCAAAATTCTCAACAGTAGTGAATATTACATACAAATACCTTACGCACACACTTATATACACACACACACACGCACTCATTACACACTACACAAACACATTAAGATGATTTAATATTAAAATTGTTCAGACTGTTGATTCTGAAATGATACAAGTTTAGAAATTATGACTGAAATGTTTTTAATAACGATTTCTCATTGTGATGTAGTCTAGTAAGAGAATTTTTTTAATAATTATAAGTTCGAAAACTGTCATGCATGCAATGAAATTTAGAAAGTTGATCTTAATTAGATAAATTATTTGTATGTATGAATATTTTTATATCAAAGTAAGGACTTGTGATATTTTAGGACCAGCAAATTCGGTTTTAATCGATGTTATTTAAATCAGTAATTATAATTATATGTAAAGCAGTAATGGTGTTGGCAAGTTAAATATGTTATAAAATGTTAGCTTTCAAATAAAAGGCAGATATATACAAATTAATCAAATTTGCATTTTTTTTTATCCTTCCCCTGGGTAGCATTTATTTTCTTTGTTGTTGGGCTTTATATACAAGTGTATGTATATATTTTTTTATATATTTTCTATGGAGTTTATTCTTTATGAACTGGCTTCCAAGAAAATGTTATTTCTTATTACGTTAAGTGTTATATCTGACGTATACACTGCTTCGCAGTATCTAATTGTAAGGATATCAAGAAATCCCTTATTTAAATCAGAGTAGAAATTGAATGAAATTTGTTTGAGTCAGAACAAAAGTGTTCTAGAAGCAGACCCGAGAGTAGCCAACTTACATGGAAATGTATTAACCAGAGCCGTATATAAAGGTCTGGCAACGAATATTAATTTCATTGACGAAAACTATCGCTTATTTTTCGAATTTTTAATAACGATTTCCACCATTACGCATTTTTCATGAAAGTGAGTATTAAAAGATAATAAAATGTCATAGAATATTAAAAGATGATAAGTGTCGTGCACTTACATATATTTAACAATCTTTTGTTAATACATATTTAAAATTCGCGCTATAGTATGAAAGATAATGGGGAGTGTATTTTTTTGCGGGTGGCATTGCGTGTTGGCGGAAATTGTTATTCAAGTTTGACAACAAGCGATACCGCCGTTGCTACACTTGTATCACCTGTATGTACGACTGATTTTAACGAAAAAGAAGTTATGGCATATCTCAATATTTTATTGGTTATGGTGTTCCAAAATTTGAATTCTGAACGGCTTGAAACGTTTTGGCAAAAATGCTTACCCTTTGTGTAAAACGACAATGTCAACAAAGCGTTTTAGAAATGTTACAAGATTTATTCGTTTCGATCAACAAAATACCAGAGAAATATGACGGGCTACCGACAAAGCAGCACCAATTTGTGACATTTTCGAGTTGTTGAATACCAATTGACGTCACAACAATAGGCCTCCTGTTAATATTACTGTGGTCGAGTAACTATTTCCTTATAGAGGTCACACGAAATTCACACGGACAGAGCAGCACCAATTTGTGACATTTTCGAGTTGTTGAATACCAATTGACGTCATAACAATAGGCTACCTATTAATATTACTGTGGTCGAGTAACTATTTCTTTATAGAGGTCACACAATATCTGTGAGATTCTTTGTGCACAACCAACAAAATACAGTATAAAGTTGTGGTGGGCTTGCGATGCTGAAATTACTCTATTGACAAGTCAAATATACACAGGTAAAGTAAACCAAAGAGAAGGAACTGTAAAAGGTTTAGTTGACCATTATAAAATCACTGGTAGAATTTTACGATGGACAACTTTTTTACAATAATTTCTTTGGTTGATACTTTGAAAAATTGGCGGTTATCCATGGTAAGCATAATGAAAAAAATCGTGTTTATTTCCAGAATTCAAGGTCTTACCACAGTGAGAAGAATTATCAACTGTATCTGGTTTTGGTGAAACAAAACTATGTCTTTGTGTACCAAAGAAAAAAACAAGGCTGTAGTTTTATTATCTGCGATGTAGATGTATCATCTTGATATTGAAATTTCAACAATGAAAAAAAACCAGTATATAAAGAATGTACTGGAAATCGTTAATAAAAATGTTATATAAAATTATAGCATGCTGGGGCTGGTAATCTCACTAAGCTGAAATGAAAGCTAACAGGAGGAGGCTACAGAGTTGCAGTCTACTACGGTGGACATACAGACATAAAGTTACGAAGATAAGTACTTGTTAAAACCGAACATTACTGATGACTTGCAACCAAATAAAATGATCGTGGGAATTCTAAACTAAAACGAAGCTGTTTTACTTGTGAGTACTATGGCAGAGAAAGAAAACGTTCAGTCAGAGAAATGTGTGTTCAGTGTAAAAAAAAAAAAAGTTTGCGTTGAACTCAGCTATAGGCAGACCAAATGCTAAAGCTGCCATTTGAAATAAACTATTTTTTCTTTTGGCAAAATTATAAAACAATAAAAATTGTGTATTTAAAAAAAATAAAAATGTTTTAATTAATTTTTTGTTCTTTATTCAATCATTCTGACACCATGTAGCGCTTCAGTCGATGAAGCGTAGGTTCGTTACATCGAGCCAGGTCAGCCGCCGCGCCGTTTTGCCAAAGTCTACTCGTGCAAGTATGATAGAAAACTACGGTATGTTATTGTAAACCGTACACCATAGATAAAAAGTCAATATACACCAATTTTTATTTATGATATACGCAATACGATACGTATACTATCTTGCTTTGTTTTGTCATACGTCCACTCACAGAATTGCGTCGCGCGAATTGTCGCTTCGGATTAGTTCAGTGAAGCATTCGTGATTGTTAATGGGGTTGATTACTTATGATTTAACAGCATAATGGTTTCATGCATAGATAAAGACTTTCTGCTGATTTCATGATTATCTTTCGTGACGCCAATGCGCTTGCTGGCACTTCGTGTAGGTGATCGTTCCACATCATCGCCGTTATGATCTATTTTTCGGTCGGTCATGTCCTCGATGAAACACGTTCAGTTCATTCACTTCCATGTACTTATTATGATCGTAACGATGATCGTGTATATGAAAAAGTGAGGTTAATTTTTTGCCGGTCGAAGTCTGCAAATGAAACGTGAGTTACCGTCAAAATCGTTCATAAGAGGTACGTTTAGCTATATTCGTTTATTTCTATCCTCGTTGCATTCGAGTTATTTCGGCCATTGTGCACAAGTATAGTCATTCTCGCATTGTAGTCGACTCGGCTGATTTTTCAATTTTGTTTTTAGGAAAAGTACGTGCGGTTCGACCAATACGGTTCGTCGCAATACATATATATATTTATATATATATATTTATATATATGTATGTGTGTATATATATATATGTGTATATATATATATATATATATATATGTATATATATATATATAATGTATATATATATAATAATAATATTAATCTTGTCGAAAACGGTGATTGTGAACCGTTTTTTATTATTATTGTCGATGGTGATTTTTCAATTGTTGTCGTCGTCTGCTTTCAGTTTCATCTTTGACTTGTGTGAGGCACGCGTCAGAAAAAAACTTTATAAATTTGCGGTGAGCGTGCATCCAGGCCGGTGTAATATTACCCTCGCAGGTATTTTGGTTCTTCGCTGTCTAAACTCTGTCAAAGTTGCAGCGAATCGTCCGATGACTCTCCGATAATCCTCAATTGAAACGTGGTGGTTTTTTCCAGATACGCAGGTCACGAGACTGTGTTTGGAATTCATGATCAAGGAGGAAGCAAGGGCATATGTGTTCAATAGAGTAATAATTAGCCGAAGTATATGATCGTAAAATAATCCGATTATGCCCGAGACTGATATCTCATCTGTGCATGCTCGCCAGTTGTCAATAACTCTTAACATCGAACCTGGACTTCATCGCCGATGTAACTGTAAGATCCTAGTTAATCAGAGTTGATCGTGCGTTCCAGAAGTCTTGAGCTGTGAATTTTTTATGAGGATCTTCGGGAAAAGGTATGTGTGATCTTTTTTGTATTTGAATCGAATGCAGTTATATTTCGCCGAGTTTTATGTTGCTGTGATTTTATATGAAAGTATCGATGTTCTTTACAGAAAGAAGGATCCATTATCTACCTACACTGATACGACACCTTGAACAAAGGCGTACAAATGCGGTTCACTCTGGATGCTGACTGATGAAATTCATGTTTACGGACCGGATCTTATGTCAGCGATCGCAGTCATTACAGCAATTTCTACGGTGAATGTAGAAATAGGTGTGTGTGCTGATGTCAGGTCTGTGAGAACAATTATTATGCACGTTTTTTGTCGAATTTTCAAGGGGTCTATTCTCGATTCGTCCTGAAATCTATTTGTTTCTGTAAATCGAGCTTTTATGATTATAGTAAGTCATTACATGTATAGCGAATAAAATAATAGACTTGCTGTTATTAAAGTAACTGACATATGTAGATATTAATAACATGAACTTGATTCGTTGAGTTTTCATATCTATGGTTCAAAAAAAGTTTCGATTTCGATTCGTATCGAGGATCACGGTGTTCAACTTGTAGTTAAGAATGTTTTATAACGTGATCGGGTTATGACAGATGAAGAGTATTTTTAAAAATAACACTATAATGTCAGTAAAACGTAGGTGACAGCCTTTCACTTTTTATTTTCATTCCCTTATCATCCCAGTTAAGTGATCTGAAGCGAGGAATGAACTGAATCAAAATAACGTTTGGTTTCAGTTTTGTCGTTTGCTTCCGTTCCATTTTAAGAAATTTTTCAGGTTTTGATTTCGTTCTGGTTTTGGTTTTTAAAAAAGTATATTAGATCACTAACCAATGATCACTAACCAATGACAGTTACTAATAATAATTATCTTTATGCTTTTCGTGAATAATAAATAATGGAATTATTTATTAATCATAAAAAAAATAACATGAAACACATTTCTGAAACACATATTTTAGAGAATACATTATTGATCTTCTTTTATTTATTTTTTATTTTATACATTTCTACAATTTTTTAAAAGTACTTAAAAACTATGGAAATGCTTACAAAGTATATAAACTATTTGTTCTAATTAAAGAAATTGAGTCGATCACGTCACTTCACAAACGACTTCTTAAATATATATATATTTATATATATATATATATGTGCTGGTAATTATGACAGTGGACTAAGTCATATATTTTTCGTATTGAGATATTTAGAATTTTGCGTTTGTGTGTAATAAAAAATATTATTCCATTATGTAACAAAATATTTTCCAAAGTACTTACTGTTATAATGTAAATCTTTTATGTCATTATGAATTTCTACAAGTATCATGAAAAAATGTGTTTTTTAATACTTCATATGGCTTAGACTATTTTCAAAATTATTCAAACATCTTAAAAATAATTTATAACGAAAATATTTCAGTTTTATTCAAAAAAGGGTTATAAACAATAGTATTCACTTACATTTTGTAATTATAATCATGTTACTTAATTAAGAATAATTCTAGAGATTTCTTCTTCAATATCGGTATTCTTTTTGTGATGTTTTGAGAGTACAAAAATATTCATGGCAAATTGACGGAATGTACAGTAACAGATCCATTATATTCTTATATTTTTCCTTTATAAGTGATTGGGGATATTCGCATAAAGTGGAAATATTTGAATTTTTCCGTATATTTTCGGCCTTCCTTTTTTGGGCGAAAGATCTAAAATCTGAAATTATGTTCTATCATCTAAAGATGTTTTATAAAACATCTGATAAAAGGCATCTTTTAGAAATCTGATTCATTTTATTTTCAACCAATAAACAGATTTTCCTTTAATATTTTTCTTTCTCTTTGTAATTTATTTTTCTAGAGATTTTTTTCCCAATAGCAATATAATTGTTCGTTGAGAGCTTCAAGCAAAGAAGTTGACTTAACTCAAGGGTTATTTACCTTGAAAGTATTATAATTTTATACAAAAATCAGATGGACACATGCATTTTTCCAGAAAAATAAAGTCTACTGAAAAGTAAATGACTTAGTCCACTATCAAAATAAACAAAAACAGAATTGTGTTTACCAACCAACTTTGCAAAGTCATTGAACGGTACACTTTCTAAGTACAATTTTTTCTAAGTTCTTTTAGATTATTAAAATATAAATAATTGTAATATAAAATAAATCATAAAATCATTTTTTTCAATTTTTTTACTTAGTCCACTGTCATAATTACCGGCATATATATATATATATATGGTCTGACTTTTACAAAGTCTACATCTATTCCGTTCTTTTCTATTTCGTAAAAATCGAAAAAATAATAATGTAGTAAGAAATAATATAGAAAAAATAGTAATGCAGTTCTATTGCTATTGAATCAATGTTTACTGTTATATAAAATAGTTTTGAAAAAAAAATTAGCAAAGAAAAAAAATTCCAAAGTTAATGTTGCGTATACGACAGCAGTGCTTAATTGATTGAGAAATAACAGATCGTGATTTATTCCTAATTAAACTGATAGTCGTTTAATAAAAAATCAATATAAGTTTTTAAGAAAGCATTCTTAATCTTGTTCGATCATACTTTTTGAATATCAAATCTCTCTGATATTCAAAAATCTTCACACCACAAAATTATACTTCCACTAGTAAATTTAATTATACTACCACACAAAAGAAGTTTCACTTCGAATATGCGGATTCTGTAATGTAACATTGTCATTATGCCAAATGGCATCACTGGGACAGAAAGGGTTAAGCATTAATAAATCATCCATATTGATTAGTGTAGTGCTATTGCCGAAATAACAACGATATGCTTGTTGAGTTGTAATAATCGACTGCTATTTTCGAAATAAAATTATATAGCATAGTACTTTGCTGATTTGTAAAAAAAATCCATTAAATATCATATATTTTCTCAGTAAAAAAAGCTACTAACTGTTCAGTGTAACGTGTTTTTTGCGCCACCTATATTCATTTTATGTAAAATATACAGTATCCAAACAAATGTAGGCATAGACACACATATGTATATATAAGGAGAGGGAGACAAAAAGATGCGTCGACTGCTAATGTCGTGTGTGCGTGCGTGTGTGTATGTAAAAGCGTTTTTTGGTTATAATAAGGTATGTTTCACTATTTCTGTATATGTACATAAACTATAAAGTTTCTAAATATTGAAAATAAAATAACGATATCCTATACAACATAGTTGTGAAATAATTCACTATCGATGGGGTTCACTTATCAGAAACTTATGATTCAGCATAATAAACATTTTGAAGGACATACAAATACATTCACTTAACCTCATTCGCTTTTGATTTGTTTTT
>CM068324.1:3681597-3764097 GCA_034766995.1 Acanthacorydalis orientalis
TAGACTGCAGAAGCACGTTTGGATCGTGTTTCCTTGTTGTTTGGGTCCTATATCACCTGGACCACCCTAGTGTCCGATCGGTTTGTGGATATGGCGTCCACTTGTTAGGATCTATGGTAAATTGGGATTCAGGTGACGAAATTTTTTTTTCTTACAGAAAACCCAAAGAAACCACCTCGCTCTGTGGTAAAAAGGAGACGACCCAATTACGAGGATCGTTTGAATTAGACCAAGAAGAAAGAGAAGCTTGCTTCACGATTTCTGGTTATCGAGAAAGAAGAAAGAGTTTTCCAAAGATTCCTCCTTATTAATACAAAAAATATTATATGAACAAATAGGCACGGTTAAATCGATCAAAAAATTAAAATATGGGACACTTATAGTTGAATTTGTAAGCAAATTTACAATCAAGTAAATGAGTTATTACTTACTACGATCGCCTTAACTGTACCATCGAGGAGATTAAAGAGAAATTGTCAAGTCAAGGTGTGGATGATGTGTCCTGCATCTTGAGTTGTAGTGAATTAAAACCCACATCATCCATCGTACTTACTTTTAACACGTCATTTCTTGCTCCCAGCATCGACGCAGGAATTCAACCATTAAGAGTTCGACTTTACATCCCGAATCCGATGAGATGGTTTCACTGTCAGAAACTCGGTCATATTTTTGATCGATGTACTGCAAAACCACCAATTTGCGCTTGTGACAAACCAGTCTACTTGGGCTCTTTCTAAAGGAGCACATGTTCTGTGTTGACTGTGGTAGGAACCATACAACTCGCTTCCGTGATTGTCCAAAGTATATGGAGGAATGTCCGATTCAAGAGATCAAAACCATTAGAAAAATCTCTATGATTGAACCATAAAACATCAGGCCAGCTACGATGACCATCAATCTCTTGATGGTCTGAGGACTGTCGCATCGCAATCTGCGACAGACGCCGTGCCTTCCATAGACTCAACATCTCTCCTATCTGATCGAGTTTAAGCGTGCACGTGCCGTCGCTTGTAGAATAATAATGGAGTCCAAGAAGGCTTCTTGGCTAAGATACGCCTCCACTGTAACAAGTGCCAATTCATCTTCGGAGATTTGTCAAAAAATAAGGAAAATTTCGAGTAAAAACGTCCCTTCTCAAACAACAAGTGGTTTCGTAGACAGTGATGTCAAGGTATCTGCTCTGCCTGTAGCTGAAGAACTAACCGCAACTTGCCAAACAATCTCCAGTTCCTGATGGTTATGGCCTTCACTTCTTGAAATGTAAAACAAAACTGGAAAGTCGGACAGCCACCCACATCTCGGGTGTCATGAATGAAAAGTATAATGTCCGATTCAGCTACGTAGAATTCTTGAACGCTCTGAAAGAATGTAAGAATACTTCTTCTGGACCAGACACCGTTCCTTACGAAATTATCAAAAGTCTGCCGTGTCTTTATAAACAAAAGAAATTACACGTGTATAACAAGATTTGGATCGAGAATGTTTCCCTGGTCAAATGACAAGAATCCATCGTCGTCCCGATTTCAAAATCAAATAAGGACCTTAGAGATGCCTCGAGTTATCGATCTATCTCTTTAACTTGCTGTCTATGCAAGTTACTCGAACGCATGGCGAATCAGTGTCTTATGTGGTATTTGGAAGCTAATGATTTGTTGACTAACGTGCAGTGTGGTTTCCGACACGACAGTTCCACGATCGACCACTTGTCAACCTTGAAGCTGCCATACAAGATATCTATATCTCCAGGAAAAACCTCGTCGATGTGTGTTCTTCGACCTGGGAAAAATTTACATGTCATGTAAGTTTGATAATTTTAAGACACTTCTTGTTTGGGGACTGCGAGGTAACCTACTTCAGTTCGTGGGGAATTTCATGTCTGATCGAACATTCAGAGTCCTTATTGGTATCACTTTCTTCTGAGAACGCTGTCCCACAGGGTATCTGTATTGAGTGTTACTCTATTCGTGGTGGCGATTGATGGAATAGCACGGAACATTCTTGTATCCGTACAAGCTATCCTGATTTGGATGACCTGGTAATTTATTATCGGTCCAGCTGGATTGCCAACTCCGAGAGGCAGCTGCAGCTCTCCATTAACCGCCTTCTTTTTGACGACAGAACGGATCAAATTCAGCACGCAAAATACCATTTGTGTGTATTTCCATAGGTTTCGTAGTCTTCAACCTGATCCAGTCCTATTCCTTGGGGACACTCAACTTGCTTTCTTGGAAACAGTTCGTTTGTCAGGATTAACATTCGAACAGATATTAACATGGAAACCGCATCTTGCCGATTTGAAGGTCAAGTGCAAGAAATTCCTAAACAATGTTAAAGTGCTCTTCAACATTAAATGAGGAGCAAAACATGCTATCCTTCTCACTTTGTACAGGTTATTAGTTAGATCCAAACTCAATTAGAGGAATATTGTTTATTCTTCTATCCGGGATTCGTATATCTCCGCGCTTGACAGCGTGCATCATATCAAGATCCATCTGGCTATCGGTTCATTCCACACCAGCTTGATCCTAAGAATCTGTGCAGAAGCTGGTAAACCGCCACTCAGAATCCTCATCTGCCTTATCTTGAGCTATTTTGCTGGCATGAGTGGTAGGTGCTAGCACATTAATTATAGCGCCGTCTTCGATTGCCCCTGAAGACGTTTCTGCGAATCTCGAATCCGACCAATAAAGTGTCTAGCTCAAAGTAAAATAAATATTTTCTGTAATGAGACTCATTATTCCAAGAGTTTCAAATTTTAAACATTTCTTATCACCATCACAGTTGATTGTTCCTCAGGTCAATTACCGTGACGATCTGTCACTTCTTCATAAGTCAGACAACTGTCCAGGGATGTACCAGCAACGCTTCTTTAAATTATGTTCTTTGTATCCCGGATACAAGCACATCTTCACTGACGGGTCCTGATCTAGAGACGCAGTGGGATGTGCTTTTGTAACTCATCTGTTCTGACTCACAAGCTCCACTTTCTTACATCCTTAATATGTATTCGATGGATAATCTCGTTCAAGAGATACACAAGAGCTTGACTGGTATCATCTGCATCGTTTATTGCTGGATTTCTAATCACGATGGAGTGACAAAGAATGAGAGAACCGATGCAGAGGCCCGGTACGCATCCAATCTTCTCACGGACGTTCCGACTGTTCAAGTCAACCACTTGAAACAGAATTTCAAGCGTCTTGTCATTCACACTTAGTAGAGGGACTGAATGGCAGTAACCCCTCAAGTTATGAAGCCTCAAGGATTCGGTTCGTGTCTGTAAGACTCCGTCTGATCAAACCGACGAGAGCAAGTCGTTCTCACGAGGCTTCGTGTTGTCCAATTAAAATTAGGTATTTTACCAGTCCAGTTCTTTTATATGTTCCTTATCTCTCACCGAGCATAATAATATTTTTAATGGATCTTTTTATTATGGTCGGCACTCATACCTTTTGCGTTCGAATTTAGAGGTGATTCGAACGCTAGTGTGTAAACGTGGTGTGTTTTACAATTATATTTGTGGTCGGGCGCTAATGATCTAACTATCGAAGCGTTCTGACATTCCAATCTCCAACCAAATTGACTTCTTCTAGCAGCGTAATGAAGAACAGTATTTCTGTCACTATTAATAATATCAGTCGCTGCATAAGCGTCTTCTATTTAGACATTTGAATATTTCATAATCACTATTCTTTTCATCTAAATATAAAGATGCTCATTCTTCGTTGTTGGGATATTTAAATCAACATACACTTTAATTAATAGTTTCGCAATGTCAACATTGTGAAGTTTCCTTCAGCAGTGTAATGTAAAATAGTATCATTGTTATTGTCTAAATCGCTTACTGCATCAGCTTTTTGTATTTAAATACTTTACAATGTCCGTAACTGGCGGTGCAAAGGGGAGCGCCTGTTCCTATTTGTGATATTTTGATCAATTTTCGTTTGAATTAAGATTCACAACTTCTACATTTCCTCCTTTATCAGCGTAATGTAGAACAGTATTTCTACCATTGTTAATAATATCAGTCGCTGTATAAACGTCTTCTATTTTAATACTTCATTAATAACCATAATGAAAATAAGTCATCAATATCACGTGGACAGTGCCATCTCTACCCCTGTCCTACGGAGTAACACACTGCATCCCTCCAATCAGTCGTTTTCACGCTGCAGATTTTTACCCGTACCTTGTTATCCAGAGCCTTGTTATCCAGAATCTATGATTTACACAGGTAGAATTTTCTAGAGTTCTCGTGTGGATTATCGGTAACTAGTCGAGAAATTTTCCTGATTAAAAATTTTTTTAAAAGTACGTGCGACACAAGAAAAATCCATTTCTAAAAAATGTGATGAACGTTTATGAAATTTGGATGGTATTCAAATAATCTCAACATATTTTACCTCGTGATAATTGATGAGTTTATTGACTTTTTGCAGAGAATCTCCGCAAATTAAAGCGATTGTCTTATAGATACACTGTTCGATGTTTTTTTCCAAACATATTTCAACACTGAATTTACTGTATCACAATTTCACGTTATCGACTTTTACAAAATAACAGCTTGGAATTTTATTCACTCAATCATTTTTATTAACATTGTCCTGAAAGTCTAACGATTGAATTGAAATAAATATTATATTTTATACGTTTGATATTTAATCATTTTACAAATAATCTACGATAACGTTACTTTATTAAATAATAATAAAATAATCTGCTTTCATCACATTACCATATATAGTAATAGACAAATTAATCATGCATAGTGTTAAAACATATTAAGATAAATAGAGATAACTAATATTAAAGCTATTCAATACATAAATCGCATTTCTGTCTTACTAGTTATCAGGATTGTAAATAAATAACAGTCGAGATAAACGATTTATTACCAGTACAAGGGGCAGGTTAGTCTGGACTTTATAATAAAATTTCACAAATTTTTCGTTCACTTAATGTACCCTAAACATTTTAAGAAGGACGTTACTTAATTATACTTAATTTGTATATTGTTTTTGTCCATTGAAGCTATATAATTTAGTGCTGTACATACTTTCACGTGTTAAATGCAAAATCCATCCTCCCCTATTTTGTAAATTTATCGCACCATTTCAAATTCTATCTTAAAGGAATCTCTGTCTATTGGGCCCGTCTATTTTAATCTGATAATAGAACCATCTCGCTGAAAAATATTCAGAAAATGTTTTGTGCATAAACGCGTGCCTCCTGTTCTCCACAATATGAATAATTCTGATCCTTTTTTTCCCGTTCTCGACCTCATGTATGTTGATTACATGAGGAAAAGTGAACAACCTGAGCAAAAGTGAACCGAGCCAAAGAAATTTTCTAATGGATCTTGATTCAAACTTCTTGTCCAAAGATAATGAAATCCTTGAGTTTTTAAAGATTCAAATATTTCTCGGATTGTCTTCAGTGTTATTCTGTTATGTATTTAAGATTGGGAACATGAACAACAATTAATAAATACATATACTGATAATTAACAATATATTTTTAATAGAAAAACAATATACAATGGAATTGAACATTGTCGAGTACAATAGATAACTGCTGTTAGTTAGTTTCTATGCTAGCAGTTGTCCAAGTGCACGAACTCCAACTATCTTTAGAATTATTTACTAAATTCGACATATAACACATATTCCATCCATTTTTTGAGGGAGATATAAGGGGCTTTCCTGAATTCGTCAAATACATCCAGGAATAAATGATTGCTTCATTTTTTTTTCCCAAAACCGTATATGCTGTGAAGTTTTTGTGATGTAGCACTGGCGATGCTCACGATTTACGCCAGGCCAGTCAAAGTAACAGGAAAATATGAAAATGCCATTTAGTTTTCAAGGACTCAAATGGATGGTGCCAGTTATTCTATTAATAAGTCATTTTGTACATCGTTTTACTATTAATGGCAGAGAATATGAACATATAAATGCTCTCTTATTGGCCAAAGAAAACTTGCATTCTCAGCAAAACGATGTTTAAATTTTTCATCTTTTTAACATTAATAATGACTGCTTTATGAAATAATTTGCGATTGAAAATGAAATTTGGAAGCCGTAATTGTTACATCTGCAATGTCCCGAATGATAAATTACACTATTGGCCGAGAACGAAAAACAGGTGAGTTATATTTTTATTTTATTTAACTTTAGTTTTTAATAGTTATTTATGTGTGTTATATTTGTATTGTAGATTTTAAAATAGAAACAAAAAGATATCTGTACTCTGAAACATGTTGGCGCGAAAAATAAAAAAATATATAAAGGCGTTGCTACGAAGCAGTGCAGATCGACTTGGATCTATTTTTAAAGATCTTCCCGCTACAGCCCGAATCTTGTCGGTCTCGCAGGTAATATTTTTTTTCAAATTAATAAATGTTTACAGTGTCGTTTGTAAATTAACAAAAATAAATATATTTTTTATAGCTTCGTGTCGGGTGTAGCAGATGACGGTGGAGACAAGAAAAGAAGTTTTTGTCATTCTGGAAAAGAAGCTCAAAAGATTATCTTTTATTATAGAAATTAATTGTTTTACCATCGAGCTGTCAGAAATTGACACACTCCGGTCAAACTATTGAAACGAGTGCCGACAATGAAGCAACGCCTTTAGTAGCTGTTCCTTTCAAAAAAATCTCGTGTAAGTAGTTATTATTCTTTAGCATGATTTATACATCTTACGTTCAAAGTCTATTAATTTTATTTATATTTTAGAAACTAACACTAATATCTCTTCGAGTAATTAGGCAACAAAAGGCCGAACACGTCGAGTACAGATAAATTTATGAAAATTTTAAAAAGGAAACAAAAATATATCTGTACTCTGAAACGGGTTTGTGCAAGAAATAAAAAAAATATAAAGGCGTTGTTACGAAGGAGTGCACATCACTTGGATTTAATTTTCAAAGATCTTGCTACAGCTCGAATGTTGTTGGCCTCCCAGGTATTAATTTTTCAAATTAATAAATGTATACATTTTCGTTTATAAATTAATAAACATAAGTATATTTTTTATAGCTTCGTGGCAGGGGTGTAGCAGATTCAGGCAGACGGTGGTCAGAAGAAGAAAAGTTGTTGCCTTTGTCTTTCTGGAAAAGAAGTCCAAAAGGTTATCGTTTATTATGGAAATTAAGTGCTTTACCATCGATCAGTACTTTAAGGACTCTTAAGATTAATTCCTTTGAAACCAGATGTGAACGACTACATCGTGTCGTACCTAACGAGTATGGCCAGTAATTTGATGGACGACAACTTCTGTTCATTAATGTTTTTAGTGAAATGTGAATTCGAGAGAGGTTGTCGTATGACCAACATGCTGATAAAATTACTGAGCACGTTGACACAGACACTGGATTCATAGGGAAGGAATATGCAAATAATGTTATGGTTTCCATGTTGCAAGGTGTAAGACGTACCGGGAAGTATCCAATTGCTTACTACTTTTGTCGAAATTTAACTTCAATGATAATTCATAACAAATGATTTAAGTTATTCAGTGAGTAGAGTCAATTGGACTTCAGGTTATGTGCACGGTTTGTGACATGGAATGTAATAATCTGAAAGTGTTAAATTCCTTAAAATCTAAAAAGAAAGACCCCTTTTTTTGTTTCGAAGTGAAATTTTTACACTGCTGTATTAAATATTCTTTTTTGTGTTTATTATTAATATTAGTGTTTACTTATTTGTTATTAGTGTTAAATATTTTTTAAAAATAAATAACATGCACATTGTGAATTGTAAACAGCATCATACAATAATATTACAAAAATATATATATATACATTCAAAAATGTTTATTTTTAACAATGAGGATGATCGTTATAACCTGAACAAAAGTGAACCAAACCGAAGAAATTTCCTAAAGGATCATGATTCAACCTTCTTGTCCAAAGATAACGAAATCCATTAATTTTTAAAAATTCCAGTATTCCCCAGATCGTTTTCAGTTTTATATTCCATCCATTTTTCTAAACGGGAATGTTTGCCAATGCTAATATTCAAATTTCAAGTATTTATACCTCCAACACAAATATCACGTGGGCAGTGCTATCCTAGCCCTGTCCTATGGAGTTAACACCCCTCCCCCCCCCATTAAAAATCGATTTTCTTGTAGATACACTGTTCGATGTTTTTCTTTTTCAAACATATTTCAACACTGAATTTACTGTATCACAATTTCACATTATCAACTTTTACAAAATAACAACTTGGAATTTTATTCGGTCAATCATTTTTATTAACATTCTCCTGAAGGTCTAACGATTGAATTGAAATAAATATTATATTTCATATTTAATCGTTTTACAAATAATCGACGATAACGTTACTTCATTCAATATTCAATATAAATAATAATAAAATAATCTGCTTTCAATACATTACCATATATAGTAATAGACAAATTAATCACACAGTGTTAAAACATATTAAGATAAATAGAGATAACCAATATTAAAGCTATTCAATACATAAATCGCATTTCTGTCTTACTAGTTATCAGGATTGTAAGTAAATAACTAGAGATAAACGATTTATTACCAGTACAAGAGGCAGATTAGTTTGGACTTTATAATAAAATTTCACAAATTATTCTTTCATTTAATGCACTCTAAACATTTTAAGAAGGACGTTACTTAATTTGTACATTGTTTTTGTCCATTGAAGCTATATAATTTAGTGCTGTACATACTTTCACGTGTTAAATGAAAATTTCCTTTAAATTTTCACGAAGAAAAAGGCTTAATTTACTAGCTAATACTTTTTGAAACGATATAAATAACATAAAATAATCCGAAATCAACAAAGAACAAGTCGAAAAAAGCTTATAAGCAGTGCAAAAGATCTGTGAATGTCTAGAGACAAAAATCCAAGCAACGGTACAACAAATATCCCTTTTGAATTAAAGAAAGTGGGTTCGAATAACACTAGAACAGCGTTTCTCAAACTATGTTCTGCGGAACACTGGTCTTCTATGGAAACTGAATGTGTTCTGTGGAAAATTGTGAAAATAAACATAAGCTTGGAATGGTTTTAAATGCTGTGAAAGTTTCAAACATGTTTAAAAAAATGAGGTGCTTCTCTTCAGTATAGCCACTGTGATGAACGTTTCCGATTGTTGTAGAGAATCCACTTTTCATCACATGTGACAATGTGATCAAGAAGGGTTCATTTTTGTTACATTTATCCAGCATTTTGTTTTTCCAATTAGGCTCAAATGTCGAACAATTATTGAATAATCAACATTGAGTTCTTCTGCTATCTCTCGAGTAGTTTGACGTGGGTCTGCTTCAATAATAGTTATTAAATCATTATTGTCTATAGCTGAAGGACGTCCAAGTCCCTCCTCAGCATCAAAGCTTTCGTTTCCATTACAAAATTTGTAGAACCAGTGTTGTGAGCTATACATTCACTAATTGACTCTTTACCAAAACAAATGTGATATTTCGAGCAGTTTCTGTTTTTTTTTTGGCGGTTTTGTGTTTTTGTCTAATATTGGCTAATCTGCTACATAATCCTGTGGTGTGTAGTCGAGCCTTAGGATTCAATCCTTTTTATCCAGACTTTGTCATGTATTCTTAGCAATCTTGCTGTTCATGTGTCATATCTTGACTTTTATCGCTAGGAAAATTTTCAAAAAACCAAGTTGACCTCGCTATATGATAGATCACCCTCCCCCTTCTCTTTATATATATAACTACCACGTACGAAACATCCGTGAGTAGCTTTATATAACAATTAACCTTGGGTAACAATTAACTTTCTTCGTTATTTTCTGCTGTCTTTGTGAGACTAGTTGATTTTTGCGGTGTGTGTAGACTGCCTCAATCGTTGCCTCCTCCGGGTGGCGCTTGGAGAAACGTGCTGGGTCTGGAGTACTTCCTATAGATCCTGGATCTGGATGTCGTCTTCAGCCAGGGTATCTCAAAATTGGCTACGTCCAGCTTATTAATCAGTACATTTGTATACAGTATACAAAAATGTACTGTTTTCTCGTGTAGAATCTTAGACTCATCTGGTAATGTAGGTTTCGAGATATTAGAACGATAACTAGAAAAATCGGTGTCAAACTTAAAATGATGAAAACCGCTATTTCTGCACCAACCTAATATATACAAATAAATATATCGATTCTATTTCGAATCGGTATTCAAGAGCACTCCTTGATGCACTTTTGCGCCTATCGGGAGAAAAGAGGGTTTAAAGTTTCACACACAATTATATTTTTCTTGTAATTTATATTTGTCTTTTAGGTGTTTTTTCCAATATGAGATTGTGATTAAACAAGCAGAGTGGCGCAGTGGAAGCGTGCTGGGCCCATAACCCAGAGGTCCGTGGATCGAAACCACGCTCTGCTAGGTTAGTCTAATAATAATTGAGCATTTTTTTGTCTATATCTTATACTAGTTACATTCTAGTGACATTTTTATTCGGTATTATTTTTCTGATTTGAGATACTAAAAATGCATGAAATGTTGGATTGAAACGTACTCAGCAAATATCACCGACTTCCGTGTGTCGAAACCGTATTTTGCCAAACGTTCAATAACTGTCTTAACACACAATTATACATTTATATTTCTCTTAAAATTTACATGTCTGTTTTTTTTAAAAAAATATGAGATTGTAAAATACACAAGCAGTGGCTCAGTGGAAGCGTGCTGGACCCATAACCCAGTGGTCCGTGGATGAAAAACCACGCTATACTAGTTTAGTTTTATAATAATTTAGCAATTATTTTTCTCTATAATTTCCACTGCTTACATTCTAGTGAATTTTTTATTCGCTATTCATTATTTTTCTGATCTGAGATACTAAAAGTACAGAAAGTGTCGGTATTGAAACGTACTCAGTAAATATCACTGACTTCCGTGTGTCGAAACCATGTTCTGCCAAATGTTAATAACTGTTGGAACACACAATTATATTTTTTCTTTTATAATTTATATTTGTCTTTCAGAGTTTTTTTCAAATGAGATTAGAAAATGTACGCGCAGAGTGGCACAGTGGAAGCGTGCTGGGCTCATAACACAGAGGTCCGTAGATCGAGACCACGCTCTGCTGTTTATTTATATATATATATAAAATATATTTTTATATAAGAATTCTTGCATGATGTTCAAAAGGATAAAAATACTCACGTTCTAATTTGCGAATATTAATCGCAAGACAGGTACAAGTTGCCATCGCTGTACAATCCATATCATTTTTACTTGTTTGTCGGTAAATCGCAGAATCAAATTAATATATAAATGGACTGACCGTATATTATTTCATCACAAATATCGATCAATCTAGGTTGAAATCAAGAAGATGAAAAAAAATCTCGCACGTTGTATGGAAGAAGAGTGTTTTTTTTTCGACTTTGATTCATTATTAAATCACTTGTGTACGCAATTTAGCATGTTCAGATATATATGGAAAGAAGTTGTATTCAGAAATTCCTTTTAAGACAAATACGATATTTAAAATATCCATTCCTTTATATTTTTGAAATGTAAGATTTGTATAAATAGTGTACGTACGGATCAGTTTTTTTTATTGTTATCTTTTATTTAAGCGATTTTCAGTGATTTTTTCAAATTAATATTTTAAATAATTTCTTCACAATGAGATTTGTAAGTATATGTTAGGGTTCCATTAGCTATAAATATTTATATATATATATAAGGTAACCAAGAAAGTTCTGTCGCTGTTATAACGTATAATTCCAAGAATTGTTTATCCGTAACATTAGCATGTATTTTAAATGAATCTCAAATTGTTCATTTTAATTTAAAAAATAATTCTAACCTTTAAAAATGTATGTGAAAAATAGTGTAGTACGTGTGTGTTTACTTTATGAATTTACGCTTGGGACTAACGCTACAGAAACTGCAAAAAAAAATTGTACTGAGTTTGGAGAAAATATAGTTACATCAAGAACGGCCCAGCGATGGTTTAAAATTTTTTTTTGCCTGGGATGAATTCATTAAAGACGAGACCAGATCAGGCAGACCATCAAATTTAAATATCGACAAATCGGAGACAATGATTGAAACAAATTCTAATTTAACGTGTCAACAGCTTGCAGAATTATTCAAAGTAAGCGATAAAACAATATGGAAGCATTTACACAAAATAGGAAAGATGTGGAAATTAAGTAAATGGGTACCATACGAATTAACACCCAATAACAAATTACAGCGTCTTACAATCTATACATCTCTTATTTCACGGCTAAAATCAGAGAACTTTTTGGATCAAATTTTGACCACTGATGAAAAATGGATTATTTATTCCAACTACAAATGTGCTCACCACTGGCTTCCATTAGGTGATCCTGTTCCACAAAGTCCTAAATGAAAGTTAACACCGCGAAAACTTCTGTGTTTGGTGGACGTCTAAAGGAATTATTCACTATGTTTATCTACGAGTGAGTCAAACACTCACGGAAAACATTAATAGCGAACAACCCCAACGAGTACACGATGTATTAAAACAAAAACAGCTTGCACTTGTAAATCGTAAAAGTTTTATTTTTGCGAGATAACGTACGACCACACGTTGCAATAGAGACCAGAACAAAAATTATAAATTTAAGGTGGGAGACCCTACCCCTCCACCGTATTCCCCAGACATATCACCATCAGATTGTCACCTATTTTTATCTTTGGACATTTATTTTTATGCGTGGTAAACAGTTTAATAAAGAAGAAAAATTAAAAATGGAGGTGTCTGCATTTTTTGAAAATAAATCGAATTTATAAATTCGATTTTTATTAAACTGATTATCTTCTCGCTGGAAAAGGGTTGTTCAATAGAAAGGGTAAATATTTTGATGAATAAAGTTATTTTATTTAAAAATACATAAGTATTTTTTTTCAATTCAAAAACGACAGAACTTTCTTGGTTAACTGATATATAAAACAAAAAAGTTGCCTTAAAATTATATCAAAAAGTTTTCGTACAAAAAAATATAAAAACATTAAGTTGTAAAGCTAATTTACTAATTTTTCAAAATCTTGTTGGGTAACCTTTTGATTTAACTACTGCTTCCAAAATTTTCATATTAAGAACCATTTTTCTGTATCTTATCCTGTTATTTTCTCCTATTCAGTCAATAATGCAGTTTTCGGTGATTCCTTAGAGCTTATTTCATGTTTTTGGAAGCATCGATTAAGTAAATGCCATAAATGTTCTATGGGATTTAAATCAGGTGATTGGGGACAGAAATAGTAGCGAAGACACCATTTTTTCACCATTAAAGAGCAATGTTTTGAGTCATTATATATATATTTATATATATATATATATATATATATATATATGTATACATATGTATATATTAGATGCAAAAATTGATTCAGTACTTGTTTATAGAAAATGAATCTTTACAGAAAAACAGAATACATTTCAATCCTCAAAATAGAGTCCATTGTTTTGTATAACTTTTCTCAAATTATCGAGTTGCTGATAAATCCCTTCATAAAAAAAGATTGTGGCTTTGAGTCAACGAAGTCGTAATGTATTTTTGGACATCGTTTATTGTTTTAGTATTTTTGGGATATTTTATGTATATCTTCCTCCAAAACTGAATAAACCAATTTCGTGGCTTTAGCAGTATTATTTTTAGCTGGAAAAGTATGCAATGCCTAATATGTTTCTTTTCAGATATCATTGTGTTTATTACTATTTTATGAGGTTATGCCAACTGCTTGGTCAAGATATACAGTGTTTTTTGAATGTGAAAGTTGGCACTTCAAAATTCTAAAAAGACGAGAAAACATTTTAATTTAAAACAGAGCAATGATTGATTCAACGTAAAGACACCAAATTAATTTATATATATATGTGTGTGTGTATATGTGTTTGAATGTGTGTATATTTGTTTCGATATATCACCTACAAAACTTTGATAAAAAAATAATCAGAAGATACTCGTCTATAATTTATTTGTTGTCGATACCTTAACATATTAAAAATCTTGTGATATATATATATATATGTATGTATATATGTGTGTGTGTGTGTATATATATATATATAATGTACACATAACATTTTCAGTAAGATCTTTTGGCTAACTATTAATACTTCCTAATTATTTTTTTTATTTTATTTTTAAAAAATATCGTGTTATCCTATGGGTAAAAAGGGTAATTACCTAGGGTCTCCGACAACAAGAAGGTTCCAGACTAATCTTTTACAAACTCATTACTGCTGTAGTAGAACACTGAACATAGGACCCCATGAAGCTATAACGTACCACTGAAAAATATCCTTCTAATGAAATAACTAATGCTTATATTAAATATCAGTAATAAACAAAAATCTGAGTTTTAAAAAATTAATAAGTACATTCACACTACTACAGGTTACAGATGTCGTCTGTAATGCACCGACTAACACATTCACTATTTTCGGATTGACAGACACACTTTATCAAGCTTGCGACACTTCTTTCTACATTCTTATTTCTTTGATTCGAATGTACAGCAATTGATACAAAACAATATCTATTCTATTTCAAATCGTATATACTGAATTAGATCTCAGTATGTACTGTAAAAATACCATCTCTATAAATGTTTTTTTATATACTATTTGTATTTCAGACAGTATGTTTAATCGCTATCATCAAAATATGCATTGCAGTAAATAGTGACAACACTTATTTACCTCCAGACAGTACTAGAAATGAAGGAGGAATTCGTAATGTAATGCGTATGCCTTTTGTACATCGGATTAGTAGTCTGTATGGAGTTCCATCGAGACATATGAGCAGAGATGATGAAGAAGTGGATAATGTTGAAATTCCAATATTGAAATACAATGTTGAGAATAAAGGAAATGGGAAATATAGTTGTCAGTGAGTATTTTTTTTTGGATTCACTTTAATTTATTATATCAACATGGAATACTCATATGAATGATATTAAAATTTGCTGGTTAGTATCATCATTTATATAAATATAAAAGTAAAAGATAGTAACCTTCAACGTACCAAACTTTTTATATAACATAATGTCAAAAAGATTTAAGACGCGAAAACTTATTCTACATACAGTATTTTATGAAGGTCATTTTTCTAGACAATCTTCTATAATTTGTATGTATTTAGTCCGGCACTCAGTGCCTAAAGAAACTTTTATCTCTTACACAGCCACTGTTTAAAATCAAACAGTTAAAATTGAAGTTATATGAGCGATGTAATGTACTGTGCTCGTGCTCGACTATTTACTCTATCAAATCAATGAGAAGGAATGGTAACAAACTGTCAGTTTGAAGTCAGAGACTAAATAGGAGTCTTAATAACTAGATAAGAAACTAGTTAGCATGTAAATGATTTCATCTCACATTTTTGTTACCAATCAGTTTTATTTCATTCTGAAAAATTTAAGTTTTCATATTAAATAAATACTTTTGCAGAGAGAATATCTATTGCTAAACATAAAAATATTAAGTTTTTAAATGAAAGTAAACAAATATGTGAAATATTGAAAAAGGTATTATAAAAAAAAAAAAATAATACCATTAGACTCTGAACATAATACTAGAGTTAAGAACAAGACACTTTCATGGTTTACTTTTATTGAAATTTATTCACTTTTTAGTATTTTTTTAAAATTATAATTGTCTTTATATTAGTGACCTCATCATTAGAAAGAAAATTTTATACTCCCAATTCTTCTTTTATTAACTAAAAGGGTGAAATTAAGTTTTCAATCCTGTAAGTTTTTGATGACAATTTTTTGGGATATGAAGAAACAATTTTAATATTTTTAATTAATAACGAAAGCTACTGTGATCCTTTTCGGGAAATGAAACCAAAAATCAAGTCCAAGAGATATAAGAAACCTCTTAATTTTTTTTATTGATCCGAAAGACTGGAAATAACTTGGTATCAAATCAAGACTATATGATAAGTGTATTCAAAAAGCCCAAAATCTAGATCTTGATAAATTGTTTTATTAGATGTATTAGGTCAAGCATTATCTTAGAGCAAAATCACACTCTTGGAAAAGTTCGCATGTCTCTTAAAGTTGATTTTTGACTTTATTTCCTGGAAACATTTACAATTGTGGACACTATTTATCTTTAGGTGTAAAATTAATCAAAATTGTACCTTCAATATTCCTGCAAAGGCTTGAAAATCTCTGAACTTACCTTTTCGGATGATTAAAAAGAGTTGAGAGGGCAATTTCTTTTTAATGTGGAGGTTATTAATAGTGTGTAAGAGTGACTGGACAAGACACTAATTCAGGAAGAAATTCAGACGCTCGTTAAATGTTGGACTAAATATATATAAGTTTGAAAAATTATGCATAAAAATTATTTTAATAAAAACCCTGAACTTGGAGTATTTTTTTTACTTTTTAAATATTGTTTTAATTTTTAACTTACTCTTGTATTAATTCTCTTTTTGCATTAAATCTATTAGATTATTGTTAATATATGTTGCTACAATAGTTTTTGATTCTTAAGTAATCTTTTCTAGTAATTAGATAAACTTGAATATTACAAAACATTATGAATGGTTGGACGAGACATTTCATTACTAAAACCATATCCACTGGCTATATATTTTTATATCTTCGATGTTTTTAAATGACTTTTTAATCCTGTAGTAAGAGGATCTGTTAATAAATTTTCCTTTTACAGATTATGTAGAAAAATGACTAAGAAAAATTCTGTATGTTGAATAAGACTTTTTTACTTCTTATTACTATTTGACTTGCCTTCGTACATACATACTGAATGTTTTATACAGATGTTCCATATATTTATATACTGAATCAGGGATATAAAATGAGGAAAAAAGTATATGTAGACATTTAACACCTTATTGAGAACAGATATAAGATATTGTACTTCCTTATTAAAAAGAAAAATTATTTTTTTATTTAATTTTCTATTGAATATAACTTGATATTTCAAATTCCTTCCTTCTGAAATATATATTTGAAATAGACATTTATAAAAAAAAAGAAATAAGTTGATAATCAAAAAAAAAAATAATAAACACACACATACGTACATACATACATCAATATAATTATTTTTATATCAAAAAAAAAATAAACACACATACATACATACATCAATATAATTATTTTTATATATTTCTGAGGAGCTCTGACGATGATGGTATCATCATCTAAATACACATGAGCAACAATCAGAATGATCAATAATTTACTGAACATTTTTAAATCGGTTTATGAGATGAAAAAAGATTTCATTTATGAAAGTGAATTTATCTACAAGGTCAGATCCATATTATATTTTTTTGATTAAAAAGATCTGCATTCTTTAATGAACAATTGTATTCAAAATTTGACTTATATAAAAAAATATTTTTTCGAGTGTTTAATTTTAGAATCGAAACTGCGAACGGCATTCGACACGAAGAAGAGGGTGAAATATCAAATATCGGTACCGACAGTGAAGAAGAGATCGTACAAGGATCATACTCTTTCACTGCACCGGATGGTGTCATGTATACAGTCATGTATAAAGCAGACGCAAATGGTTTCCGTCCTGAAGGTACACATCTCCCCACACCACCTCCGATACCTAAGGCGATCTTAAAATCCTTGGAATTTATTGCTGCTAAGAAAGCTACTGAGGCAAAGGGCAGTTCAGAGTCGGGCAAAGATTCCAAAAACGTTGGATACAAGTATTAAATTAATAATAAGACACGAACAAATTTTTGAAAACAGCTATGTCAGTAATAAATGATTGTTAATGAAATAATAATTGTACTGAAAATATTTAACTCTTTCTTCAATAAAGTAATTAAAAAAAAATTTTCAATTGAATCATGAGAACGAACTAAAAATTAAAGCAATATTTCAGAAATACAGAATTTTCATTAAGGTCATTTTTCTATATAATTTCCTCTAGAAGAAAAATTGATTTATGGATCTTCTTATTTCAATGATTTAAAATGTCAAGGATGTAAAAATAAATGACCGAGTAGTTTTATTATCAAAATGACAGGTCCAGTTAATCCATCAACTTTGTGATACTCAACTACTAGATGGTTTAAAAATTGAAAACTATCTTAGTAGATTGTATTTACAACAATCTCACAAAATTCATCCAAAGAAAAGAATTAAAAAGTATATTGTTTTTTAAAAAAAAAAAAAAAAAATAACGTAAGCAACAAAATAACGAACACTTAAGAAGTAAAAAAACTCACTCTACAGGATTTTAATTAAGTTAATTTTTCTATATAATCGCTCTTAATTCCTACGAAGTTAGACCAAAGATTAATGGGCTTCTGGATTTAGCGCTGGAAGAAATTTTTTGGTCTCTTTTGCATCAACTTTTTCATTGTATAACTAAAAGAATGGTTAATAATCCTCATCTCACCTCACCATATAACTAAAAAAATTATTAATCGTGCTGTTATCAGCTGTGAGTCAGAATAAGCAGAAAATTATTAGAATATCTTATTACAGCTAATTATTAATTATATACTTATGTACTAAATAACATTAAAATGATAAACTTGTTTTAAATTACTATCATAATATCCTTTATCTCGCAATTACCTTAAAAACGATAAAAGGTTTTATTGATTTAATTGGTATTTTCATTCATAATTTTAAAAGTTAAATCAATAAATTTGTTCTAAAATACAAGTTTTATAGGCATAGTTATTTTTACTGCTTGGTATATTACAATTTTTAACAGGAATTTTTTGTTTCACATTTTATATATAATACATTTTAAACATAAGTCATTAACGTGTATTAAATTTATTTAACGGTAATAATTAAACATTAAAAATTATATAAGCACATAATTTTGAATACAAATTCACAAATAGAATGAATTGTTTATGCACATACCGATACTTAATTTGTATATATTTTGCTGTATATTTGTTAATAAATTTAAAATAAAAATATGAATTATAGTTCAATAAAATGTTTATATTTTTACAATACTTATAAAAATATTGAACAGATGAATCTTTTTGTGATTTGTGGAACGAAAAAATAATTCATTTGTGAAAGTGAATTTAGATAGTGTCAGAAATACTTAGTGTATTTATTTATTTTATAGGATATATTGTTCTTTGATTTTCGAGCAAAAAAAAATAAATATAATTTTTCAATATTATTGTGCTCACAAATATTTTTTTCTTAAACCAGTTTATACTTTCTAATCTCTATTGTAACAATATTCAATAGAAATTTTTTTTGTATCAAGAGGACTTTAGTTTCGATTAATGTAATAAATTTTCGAAGGAAGTATTTATACAAAAAGTAAATTTTCAGAGTTAGTACTTACTCAGCCTTCTTTTGTTTTTAAAATTGCATTTATACAACGAAGCATGTTTTCTACCAAATTTGTATGTTTCAGGTGTTGACTCAAACGTTTGTTTGACACACGTTTGTTCATAGAACCATGCATTAGAAACCCTAGAAGTATTCTTTCAGTCATTGCTCTGTTGAAATTCTATATCTTTGACAGTTTTACTACTTTCACAAGCGTTTTAAGTCTATTAATTAGAATGTACACATAATCATTTGCTATCATCCTATCATTTATTTTAATACAATCACGTACATCTCACCTTCATACCATTATCTTACCTTCTCCACATTTCATAGTAGTCTGGCTGTATCATTCACTCAAATGATCTCCTGTTTTTCTCTGTACCCACTATCTTCCGTTCATATATAAACAGTTTATTTTGGTATTATCAGACCAAACCACTCTATTCTAACCTGTGACAGTTAGTATTGTAATGATATTTTACCTTTTAGCAAAATTTAAACAAAATTTTCAATGACATTCAGTGAGCAAGGGCTTGTTTACTTTGTTTCTCCCTCTATAATTGTTTTCCCTTAGAACTTAACATACTGTTTCATCAGTGAGATAGATTCTCTCATTCTGCAGGATACTTTTGTTGATTTCAACAGCATTATCGTATACACCCAGTCAAAGTAAACATACAATTACCTCACCAACTACTCTTTGGATTTCATTTTTTAGGCCAGAAATCATTTTAGGATTATTGGCATAAACCTGTCCCTTAACGTGACTCATAAGAAAGTATTCAGAGAGTTCGAAATGAGCCCTATCGTCAAAGATGACTCAGATAAATCATGTTGTTCCAGTATCAAATTAACAAATCTACGAAGCAGGCTTCAATCTTGTGTTAATTGAACCTTATAAACCTGTAACAATAAATCCTTATACAAAACATGCTATGTGGTCGTCTGTAAAAGGCACAAATGCTGTGAACATCATGGAATTGACATTCCTGACTCTTGCAATACACTTGATATCAACTAAATCAAGGTTTTCTTCAGTACAAGCCTCGTACTGCTCATTCTGAAGTAAACATATTGGTGTTTCTTTATTTTTAACTAATCCAGTCTTCAAAGTTACTAACTATCGAAGAATTGATTCGGATTGACGAATATGTAGAGAATAAATATCATGTAATTTACAAAATGTACTTTTTACAGAACAATCATTTTCATAATACAATTGTATTATTTGAATGCGTTTTATTGTATATGAAGTAAACTAAAAATGACAATGTCAAAAAAAATACAGCTGTCAGTTTGACACCTTGTAAAATATAACCTCTTAAAAAATTGCATCCCTATTGGAAAACCCTCTAGAGATCTCTCCTGCTTTTTTAAGGTTGCTGTGGTTACTATGGTACTGGCTGTCATGAAGCTTCGATAGTTACCATTCCATTGCAGTGTTGTAATTTATAACAGTACAACAGAATAATCGTAATTACTGCATCATGGCACCTAATCATTACGAATCAAGTTTCATGAGTGAGAGACTATCTATGTTTCATGATAACCAAGTGTGGTGTTGTAGGTTAATCACTTCTCATTTCTACTACTCATATTTTGTATAATAGATACCTGGGTAATCCAAGATCAAGGTCTAAACTTTTACATTTTTAGAATCTTAAAGAAAAAAAAACTGCATTGTTGTCATGCTACTTCAGTAGTTTCAATTCCATTATGGCATTGTAATATACAACGAGATACTTTATCTATGTATACAACACTGTAATGGGTCGTGACACTTATCCGTCAAGAAACCAGATTTCATCATAACCAAGCATCGAATGTCATAGCCTAGCAATTTCTCATTTCTATACTATACATACACCATGACTAACATGTACCTACTTTAATCTGAAATCGAGGTCTCGACCTATAGATTTTTGACATGATCCTTGAAGAAAAAGCTGCATTGGTGAAACAATCTGTAATTTGATGTGCATATTTTTTAAATTTTATTCATAAACAACCATTATATGTAAAGGTATACCATCACATCAATTTGTTTCTATTAACTCTTAAATTTTGAATTAAGTTATATGTTTAAAACAATACAGGTTCTGACACGGGCTAAATTAGTTTTTATGTAAGAATTTTGTTCATATTCCATAAAAATTATTAATAATTCATTGAACATTTTTGATTAGAATTTTTTTATTATATGCGAGACGAAAAAAGAATATTAGTGAAAATCTATTTAAAATTTTATGTTTTAAAAATACACGTTATCAAAAATTTCTCAAACAAATTACGTTAATTGGAATCAATATACTGTTTAAAAAAAGTATCCATTCATATTAATTTCAATAGCAATTATTGGTGTTTGTAATTACTAATTGCATAGTAATTGACTTAATGTTAGTAGATATGACCTGTAAGTATTCTTCTTGTAATGTATTCACATGTGTATTTTCAGGTAATGTTAGAGACTGACATAAACTCTAATATCTGTCTGAAGATGCTGCTGAAATTTGTAAGGGATAAGATAGTTAAATGACTCAAAAAGACTAAGACAATCAGGATAGCATACTAAGTAACACCTATTATAATTTTACTATTTTTAGTAAACAGCAAATTAGCCAAATCGATTTAGAATGGACTAATGAGTAAGAATGAAGTAATTCATTGTTATTTTAGTAAGTATATTATTAATAAATAAATAAAATGAATCGATTGCACAAAAAAAATATTTTATCTTCAGAATGATTATAAAATTGTTAATTACTTCTACCATCGAGAGCACAGTCACATAAAACTGATAATTTCACTCTAAAAATACTGAACAGAAAATTAAGAAACGAATAAAAAAAATGGAAATACTAAATGTAATATTTAATTAAATATTTTTCAATGTATCAACGTAATTATTAAATACAGATTCATAATACCATATATAAGTATGGATATTTTCTTAATAAAATACTGAGTAAGAGCAAAAGATACTTTACGTAATCCCATTTAGAGTATAAAAAGTTATCGATAAATATATATGAAACTATTAAACGTAAAATACAGATTTATGTTTCCATTATTTAGAATTGTTTTATCTTTTTTTAATGTCATATCTATGTAAATGTCTTCATTACCAAAAGAATTGAATTAATGAAGCATTACATATACAAATTATTTACTTAAGAGAAACGAGATTTGGCCCAAAAACAATTTCAAATCTCCATTTCACTCATTAACACAATACGCATTTTTTTTTTATACTATTATAACACATTAAAAAAGAATTAATTTGTACATAGCTGTTTCGATATCAATTAAACATATCAACAAACTTGTGACAGGAATAATTATTTACTTACAAATAATATATTTCATATTTCCATCTTTGTTGCACTTGTTTATATTCTAAAACATATAGACCTAAATGGTAAAATATTGTCATTTCTCTTAATCTTACACTCGAATATTTTAGAATGAAACAATCAGTCTATATTACATCACGGTTATAATTATAATCGTATGTTTTTATACCTGTGATCCCATTGATATATTGTCTTATCGGTCTTGCATTTTTCGAATCATCTGTACGTCTTCTATAGATTTGATAAAGCATTTTAAAAATTGGAGATAACATTAATGATATAGCACAATGGAAATAATAAAAACTGAGAAAAAATTTATAAAATTAAGCATTCTTGAAAAGTAAGAACCACAACCACACATTACTTTATTGAATAAGATTATAAACTGCACTGTATAAAACATATAAATTGGATTTAAAATTAGTCTTAAACATTCATACATATCATGAATTCTAGAAAAAGCAATAAATAAAAAATGAAGAATGAATATTGAAAATATGAACTTTTCATTCTTGAATTAATAACATAAAATCATATTTTCATCATACATAATACAAATGATTAAATTTGTAAGCTTGTGATGATGGCATAATTTTGTCCATTGATCACAGATGAGTATCAATATTTACATTTGATTCTAAGCAATCACACTGTTTGTTTATATGTTGAGAAAAAATTGTGAAGTATGACAAAAATTTGAAACACTCCATTTATTATTCAATAGCCCATTTTAAATTGATTCTGCTGTTGATTTGTCGTTTACTAAAAATAATAAAATATAGGTATTATTTGTATTATTGTTCTTATGGTCTTTGTCCTTTCGATCATGTGAGTGCCTATTCTTCAACTACTAGTTTCGGTACATGTGGCATCTTCAGGCAGATGTTAAGAGACTGCAGCAGTCTCAGAGTATAGTCATTTAATCATAACTTATAGTATAATTGCGAAAGTAAACAGAAAATTAATTAATTATATAAAACAAACAAATACAGACTGATAATACTATATACATATATATTTGATTGTAACATATAAAGTTGCCGAATTTCAGTCAGTCAGAGGTCGACTGCGCTTAAGAAAGGTTCTGTGCAATATTTTACAAGTTCAGCTATTTGGAATTGACTAATGTACTGTACCCTTCAATTGTTTTTAAATACGGAGTTATTATTTTTATTTTTTTTATACCCTTCAACAGGATGGTGTCCACAAAAGGTTTGCGTCTACTTTTTTTTATATAAGTTCAAGTTGGGACACAATACAGCGGTAGCAGGTAGAAATATCAATAGAGCTTTCAGAGATGGGTCGGCTAGACAGAGAACAATTCAATTATGATTCAAAAAATTTTGTTCCGGTAATATGAATCTCGACAATGAGCCTTGAGGAAGGTCCAAAACCATTGTGAACGAAGAACACTTGAGAGCCATGGTGGAAACTAATCCACATACAACAGTTCAAGCCCTCGCATGTGATTTAAGTGTTAGTGTTATAACTGTTTCTCGTCACCTCACTGCAATAGAAAAGGTGAAAAAGCTGGATAAGTGGGTGCCACACAAATTGACAGATGGTCAGAAACCGAGACGCTTAGAAGTGTGTTCTTCATTGATGATTCGAAATGATAAAATGCTATTTTTAAATCGAATCATTACTTGTGATGAAAGGTGGATTCTGTATGATAACAGAAAAAGATATGGATAATGGTTAAATGCAAATGAAGCTCCAGGACATACACCCAAGCTGTCATTACACCAAAAAAAACTTATGGTTACTGTGTGGTGAACAAATAAATTAATAATCCATTATTCTTTTTTAAAACCAGACGAAGAAATTATGGCTGATTCATATTGTCGCGAAATCGACAATATAAATGAAAAATTAAAAACAAAACAGCCAATGCTAATCAATACATATGGGCCAATACTATTGCAAGACAATGCTCGACCACACACATCTCGA
Source organism: Acanthacorydalis orientalis (assembly GCA_034766995.1). NCBI lineage: Eukaryota > Metazoa > Arthropoda > Insecta > Megaloptera > Corydalidae > Acanthacorydalis > Acanthacorydalis orientalis. Next base: position 3,706,198 of record CM068324.1, read on the forward strand.
ATCACAATTTCCAAATTAAAGTCATTATATTATGAAATTTTACCGCATCCCACTTATTCACCAGATCTTTCACCGACAGACTATCATCTGTTTCGCCACTTGGAATATTATTTAAGAAATAAAAAATTCCGAAACCAAACAGAAGTGATTCAAGGATTTGAAAACTTTAAAAGATCTAAAATGGAATAAACAATCTAATTTCTCATTGGCAAAAGACCATTGAAGCTGATTGAGCTTATTTTGATTAAATATATTTTGTTTTGTTAAAAATGTTGCATTTTAATTCTCACCTACAAATTCTACAATTCCATGTTACATCCTTTTATTTATATATATATATATATATATATGTAGATATTCTTTTCATTTTTTTTTCAAATAGAATATCAAATGATAGATGTTTTAGATGTTGATGATGTTGATAGATGTTGTATTTTACCTGGATCATTTAAATTATAAAAGATTTCCAATAAAAATATATGAAACTATTTTATGTAAAGGATAGTTTTATAAATTCCCATTATGAAGTATGGTTTAATTTTTGTTAATATAATAAATTGAATAAATGCAGTATTCTAAATACAAATTGTTTATTTCAGAGAGAAAGCGAGATTTGACCTGAAAAGAAATTTCAAATCTCCATTTCACTCATCAACACAAAATACATTATTTATCAGACACTATTGTATTTTGTAACTACTCTAACATACTAGAAGATATTTTATTTAATTTGTCTTTACCTTGTGACAGTAATTAAAAGTTTCAAATCTAACAAAGATAGTCAATTATTAACAAACATTATATTACATATTTCCATCTTTGTTGTGCTTACTTACTAAAAGTGACAAACATCTAAAAAAGCAACAAAAAAAAATAATTTAAAAAATATGAAGTTTTCGTTATTGAATTAATAACATAAAATCATATTTTTATCATATGTAACACAAACAATTAAATTTGTAAGCATATGAAGATGTTTATGTCTGTATATGATTAGTGATGAATGGCATAATTTTTTCTACAGATCAATTGAATTTATCAATGTTTACATTTCATTGCAAGATAATTACATGTTGTTTATATGTTGGGAGTACAAATTGTGAACAGAGAATTCCAAAAATAACGAATAACTTTATTTCTTATTCAACAGTTCTTTCTAAATTGATTCCACTTCTGTTTTCTGTTGTTTACCAAATCATTTAATCACAACTTACACTAGAATTGTGGAAATGAACAGAAAATGAATTATTTATATAAAACAAACCTGATTCCTGACAGTTGTTTTACTCAAGATATTTTATATAATATTTAATAATACTTAATAGATATCCCCGACAGAAAATTTACAACCCATAAACCAATTGTCAACATATGGTCAATGCTAATTTCGCATAGTTTCTCAGTGCGTAAAGGTTGGTACGGGATAATGTAATTAGCAGCAGTCATTTGAATTGACATTTATATCTAGAGATACTACATGCATTATGTGCTGTTATAAGTCATGTAATAAATCAGTTTAGAAAATAATAATCATGCTTGTTGATACTGATCGTTCGACAATCCTCTGGAATAATTAAATTATTAATTAAGCAAAATATTTTCACTAATGAATTATTCTTTCGCCCCACAAATCAGAAAAAAATATCTTATCAAAAATGTTTAATAAATGAATATCGATCATTTTCAATTATTGCTTATAAGCATTTCAATGCCTATTTACATCTATCTTTTTTAATGCATCTTCGACAGTTCCATCTTTCTTTCCGATACTTAGGTATAAGAATGAAAGTTATTTAAAGAAAATTCAATTTTTTAAGTAGATTTTTCTGTATCAGTGTTCATCATCATTGGTATTGTCATTGAAATGTGTATATTAGCAACAATTGAAAATGATTGAGTCATTTATTGAACATTTTTTGTACATTGAGGAATGAAACAATAATTCATTTGTGAAAGAGAATTTATCCACAGTGATGTATTGATGTCTATTACCTGCTTTGAAAAAATGAGTATTAATGCTGACATGAAATTAATACTAAAAAAAAGTATATCTTCATTACATCATAAATACAAATATGGAAATTAAAACAAAACAGAAACATATTATTTATATATATATATATATATATATATATATATATATATATACATATATACAATTTATCCAAACAGAAAAATGAAGAGATTTCATAATAAACAGTATGAGTATTTTCACCAACATTTTTTAAAGTAAATTTATCAGAAAATATTGAGTAAGGATGCTTATAAAGTACAATGATTATGACGATGCTATGGCGCATTACGATGATGCTACCATCCTCAAAGCGCAAAGATTTTTCCATATCTTGGTGTTTTGTGAATGATAACACTGCCATTGAAACATACATAAGCTACGATCAGGAATGATCAATGATTGAACATTTTTGAATAGAAAAATTGTTTCGTGTTTGTGAGACAAAAAAATAATTTATTTTGTAAAATGAAATTTAGTCAAAAGTGAAACAATTGTAGGTAATAGTTCATACAAGTGATTATTTAGTGTTTTTATCGATAAATGCTCAATGAAAAAGTGTTTTTTACGATAAAAAAGGCCTTTTTTGCGATAAAAAAAAAGACTATTTTTGCAATTTGCACCTTCTGTCAGTCGCTCACTTTTTTTACTATTTTTTCATATTATTTATTGCAAAACCTTTGCTCCCTGACTTAAAATAACGTTTTTCATTGCAATCAATCAATTTAGCAAAAAATTTGAATTTTTAAAGTACGTTTTCACAAAAGTTCTTAAACTGAACTATTACCGAATCGTATTATGACTGGGTACAAATAGTTTTAGAAAAATATTTCCAGGTATTAAAAAAAAAATGTAAAACGTAGTAAAAACACTTACTGATTACAAAAATGTAATAATTACTTTTTACTTTCAAATTCGATCCATCTAAATATTTTTCAATGGTTAAAAGCAGAAATATTGCAAAAATATTTTATTTCATTTTAATACATATAGAACTATTTAAAAATTATGCCGAATTACTAAAGGCAACAATTAATATTTTTATTTATATATGTATGTATATATATATATATATATATATATATACATGAATAAATAAATAAAAATTCTGTACTTAAATATTAAATACCACAATAAGTATCAAAACACTTAACAACAAAATCTAACATTACACAAAATGACACTTGCAAAAAACAATTGCGTTTCAATGTTGTTGATGCGTGCGGCGCAGGCGTAAGACGGACAGCGATCAATGGTCAGGAGCATAGATAAAAGTGCTCTACAAAACAAATATATTCTTAAATTCATAAATCTTTATCTGCAATTCCGTTACTAGAGAATATCTATTCCTTCATTAGAGTTTTCGTTCCGTTTCTGGTGAAATTTCATTTATTGACTTTATTTGCTATAATTTTTTGTATGCATCAACACTTAAAAATTTATATACATTTAAAAGCCCAATGATGCTTATTCGGAAAAAATAAACTGGCACGTGATGTTTATTCATTTGAAAAATATAAGAACACTGCTGCCTTCACCCTATATTTTAAACTTAAAATAGGTGAAAAAGTTCTTAACAGTGAAAATAAAAATATCTTTAAAACATGTATCCAATTGCATAGATATAGTAAAATAAATCCTAATAATATGATTGTAGTTATTTAGATAATTTCATTTTCAAAGTAGGGAATAGAAGATAAAGAATGATGAATTATTTTTGCTACGGATCAATTTCCCCTAGTATGTAAGTGTAATAAAGATAGAAATATAAAATCTACTGTTTATGACTATAGTTATCCTTGTCAGAAGATTGTTAATAACTGCAGTTTGTGGATGTAGGACAGGTAAGAATAAATATTTTGTTTCGGTGAAGAAGATGGAAATATTATATATAGTTGAAACTTATCTTCCGTTCTGTTTTAATGAAATATTTGTATTTGCAATATGCACTTATTCAATTTATCATGGTTGATAAAGATATTTACATTTAACATTAAATGACGAAACTACATATTAATATAAAAAAAGTATGCAGTGTAATACATTACATGAACTTCTACTATATGTATTTTATTTTCTTTTACGGGGAGTCTTAAATGAAATTTTATGAGGCAATGATGCTATAACACCCCAATATATTACTTGGAAGGAGTGGTAAAGGCGTTAGGCCTCCGATATCATCAGGTGCTTGTAATTAACAGTTCTTTGTCATCATCGAACACACCTCTAACAACAAAATTTTCGTGTTGTTTCTCATCTAAGAAACGAAAAATGATTCTAAGAACAGAATTAATGCTTATGAAAATAGAAGTATACAAAGAAAGATCAGAAGGTATTCTGAAGCCGCTCATTATAAAAATGAACTTGTGCACCAAATGATAGATTTTGAAGAAATCATCAGAAAAAGAATCCTCGGAGAATTAAATTTCTAGTTATAAGATTTGAACAAAAAATAGAATAAATTTTTTTTCTTAATTATGAAATGTTTATTTATTTTCTTTCATTTTGTCATAAATTTTTGCTTATTTCATCTCTTATCCTTTTCCCTTCAGGAAATGTAGTTGTTGATTCTTGTATATTTGTGTTGTCACAATCAGAAGAATCTGCAAGTGGAGTTTCATCTTCAAGCCATTTTAAGTAGTCTTCACTAGCTAAGTTGTGAAGAACTGCACAATTCGGAATCGTTGCTTCCATATTCTGATCGCGTGCTCAATCATGACCCTGGTTGAACTATGCTTTATATTGAAATGTTTTGCATAGCAGTTGAAATAACCAGTCCGAATAACCATTACCTTTGTAAGGAGCGGTCACGTATTTTGAGCATGGATATGCCGAATCTCCCAAAATAAATTGTCTCTAAAATCCAAATAATTGTAGTGTCATAAAAAAAAATTATACATATTAATATACTAACAAAGTGGTAGAAGTTTAATCTTGATCAATAAATTTTGAAACACTGTTGTCATGAACAGCACCAGGATATCCAATAAATATTTTTCTGAATTTCATTTGGTGATTTCAAATTCCTTGGACAGTGATTGTAATATTACCTTTCCTGTCCACGTAGGTGTCTTTTCTCTGCTTTGAAGATGGGTTTATTTCCGCCTTTGTTTCATCAACTGCATCTGGAAAAAGTATTTTGATACAACTTTTTAAATTGCTAACTATGACTTTATACTTTTACCTATAATTCCTTCAATCTTTTTTGTACTTTTCCAATATTGAACCATAAATAATCTCTTCAGCTGTCGGGCATGTTATTAAAGATGAAGATAAATTACTGACGAACATCATAAAGCGTCAAATAATTAAACACGCAGTAGAGAAAGAAACATCGAAACGATCAGCAAGATCTCGGTATGCATAACCTTCATGGCCAGAAAACCATAAAAAATAATGCCATATGCTTCTCTGCTGAAAATGGTTGAGAAATTTGTAATTCTGAAAATTCCTCGCTTTCTCAAACCTTTCCATTAATGCATTAAACATGCTACGATTCTGTCGAAAATAACGACCAAACTTCTTATTGTAAGAACAAACTACCTTTTCAAAGTAATTTCTTTTCGAATGGACTTGTTCTTCTTCAGCTCCACTTAAAAACTCATCTTCACTCCATTCATTGCAATCGAACTTATCATTAATTAAATTTAAAACAATGTTTTCTTAAATATTCATTATAAAACTTCTGTCAAAACCAAAAATAATCACTATTGAATAAATAAATCACCTAAATTTGACAGTAATCCTATGATTTACTCTAACCTTACTCTGTTCGATAAAAACAAGTTCAGAGTAAGAATGTCAGAGTAAAGTTATAAAATTCAAAGTACGTTCAGAATACATATGGAACAGACCTAATAAATACAGTCTCATAATTTCGCTTTCTAAATTCTGAAAATAAGATAAGAATAATGTAAATATTATTTACAGATTGATCCATTGTTCTTAGAGTGTACATAAGTGAAACAAAGATAGAAGTATGACATGTAATGTTTATGAACAATTAACTATCCTTGTCTGAAAATTATTCAAAGTTACGCTTCCCGTGCAAGATAGATAAAGACACATTGAATACCCTGTGCTTAATGTATCTCTATCTATTTTGCATGTGGAAACTAAACTATTGAATAATCTTCTAACAAGGTAGGTAATAAGGTTACATTTCATATTCCTATCTTTGTTTTATTTATGTACATCTAAGAACTACTTAATATACTTTTAATGTGTTAAAGTAGCTTTTAAAACAAACAATGGTATCAGAGAATGTGCAATAAATAATATTTTTTGCGAATGGCAAATATGTAATGAATTTATTATGTAAATTATAACATTTATTATAAACAAAAATAAAATTGTTTTCAACTGGCATTGTTTTAATAAATTTCTTAAGAATTTCATTTATCTAATTGTTATTTTTATTAATTCAGAATGAAAACTTGATGTTAATTTTTCTATTAACTTTTTATAATGAAAATAAATATTAATTTCTTTTCAAATTAATGGAAGTAAAATAAGATGAAATATTAAAAAAGAAATGTATTTAGCTTAGATCAAAATCATCTAGGTTATTAATTGTCTGTCCCCAACTATCTTTGTTAGATTTTTTGAAGTTTCATTGGTATTACCAAGTAGATAAGGACAAATAAATTATATTTTAACTTATTAAAGTAGATATGAAAATCAATAGTAAAAGCAAGTGCTGTGTTGATGAATGAGACAGAGATATGTCATATTGTTGAAACTCAAATTTTGCTTTGTGTAAATAAATTGTATCTGAATTATGGATTTTTATTCAATTTTTATTGCTGATAAAAGTATTTAAACGTATTTTAAATTTAAAAATGAAGAAATAGTTCTTAACAATGGAACACAATGGACATTTAAAAATATCTTTAAAACATATATTTAGTCGCATAGATAGAATGAAATTAATACTAATAATATGATTGCAATTATATTAGATATTAATTTGCAGTAATGTATTGATTTCTAACTACTGAAGAGAAGAAGATTAAGAATAATGAAATTATTTTTGCTCAGTATACCCAAGTGCAACAAAGATGGAAATATGAAATCTACTGTTTGACTAATTAAACTGTCATTGTCAGATTATTATTACAAACGTTAGTTTGTTGCTTTAAGAAAGATAAGGACAAATTAACTATCTTTTAATGTGTTAATGTAGTTAAAAAACAAAGGTATCAGAGAAAAAACATTTTGTTTTGATGAGGAAGATGGAAATATATTATTTAAAACTCAGATTTTACTTTCTGTTTAAAGGAGTAATATTTATTCTGTTATTAATGTTGATAAAGATATTAATGTAAATTTTATATTAAAAAAGATGAAAGAGTACTTTATAATGCAAACTTTAAAAGAATCTTTCAAACGTATATTTAACTGCATAGGCGTAATAATATAAATTTTAATAATATAATCGTCAGATATATTACAAATGACCAGACATAATAAATATAGTATTTTAATTTCAGTCTCCAAATTCCGAATAGAAAATAAGAATGTTTATAATTTTTTTACATACAGATCCACTGCTCTAGAGTGTACATAAGTGCAATAAAGATAAAAATATGAAATATAATGTTTATAAATAATTAACTATCCTTGTCGGAAGAATGTTAAAAAATTAGTTTGGTATGCAAGATAGATAAGGACAAATTAAATATCTGTTATGTAATAAGATAGTTAAAAAATGAAATAGTATTAGAGAAAGAATATATTATGAATTGATGAGTGGGATAGAGATGACATTCTTCAAAGTCAAATCTTGGTTTGTCTTAAGGAAAACAATTTGTATTTGAAATCTGCATTTATTCATTTTTCTCATTGTTAAAGATACTTTTACATACATTTTAAATTGAAAAAAGATGAAACAGTACTTAACAATAAAATTGTATCAAAAAGTTCTTTATAATTAATTACGTACATGTATATTTATTGACATTCTTTTGCACATAAAATGGGATAGACAAAATGTAAACTTATTCGACATCCTTGGGAGATGTTCAGTCAATGTCGCCAATCATGGCGAGTGTTGTACGCCATGCAGTCATAGTTTGCCCCACACGATTAGTGGTTGTGGGGTTATTAGTAGCCTGATCTGCAGCACGATGTACCAATTCAAATGTCTGCAATAGGAGTTCTGCTTCAGTCAAATCACTGTAAATGAAGATATTAGTTACTACTTTTAGAGGGGGTAATTCGTCACGTCTGGAATGTTTAATGTAGTTGACCAACTTACAGACAATGTTATCATGTGTTTTGATCTGGACTAACCTATCCCTCCATACGATGTTTTTGTATTCAATGACAATCTCGGAGAATTCGTTCAAAGAGACGATTCCGTATGACCCGGCACTCGTCCCTTCGAGTGCGATGTCATAGTCGACGCGCCATGTTCCTGGTGGCGATCATATCTTCGATGTCTTGCGTTCGTTGAATGTTATTGACATTGAGTATTCTTATGGGGATGCTGTCATCTACAGCATCCTGTACCGTAGCAGTAAAATGGTCCACCAGGTCTTGCAGGTCACCCACCGAAGAACAGTACTTGTCAGCGAGGGTGTTGACATTGATGTGCGTTCGGAATTTTTACCAATCATTTTCACCGGTAATCTAAATAGGTACGTTCATGTCTTGCAGATGTAATTGCAAGGCAGGCGACTACCGGGTTGTGGTCAGAAGGAAGTTCAGGTTGTGTCTCTACTCCGACGACCATGGAGATGAAGAAGTCAACGACCGAGAATTGCGTTTATGGAACGTAGGTTCGTCTGATACAATGAGGTCGAAATGCCTATTCTCGACGTGGGATAGTAAAGCCTTGCCAGCAGGGTAAGCCTGGTGACAGTTCCAAGCGAGATGTTTTGTGTTGAAGTCACCGCCCATGATGACACAGCCAGATAGACCCATGATCTTGTCGAGGTCTCGTGTGATAAACGGATCCCTAGGGTTGCGATAGGTAGCGGCCACTATAGGATCTTGGCCGGAGTAACAAACATTATTGCGATCGTTTGCACGGAGTCAAGCTCAGGGATGTTGATCAGATACTGATCGATATCATCCCTGACGTAAATTGATACTCCTCCACTACGATTGTTCGACTTGGGGCGGTGATAAACTCTGTACCCAGCGATCCTCGGGTAAGAGTGTTTCATCTTGGTTTCTGTCACCTGTGCGAAATCGAAAAAAAAGTTCCAAAATATCGTGAACTTTTCCGACTTAGTTTGCGCTCCTCTTAGTTTAATTTTGCGTTGGGCGACCAGCCCCAACATCTCGTTCACATCGATGACATTATTGACCTGAAATAGTTATTCCGTGAGTTTGGCGGTACTGTTAGGCAATAGCATTGGCTGGCTGCGATTGCTTTATCCTTGGCTTTTCCTGGGCCGGAATTCAGGCGTTATTTCTTGGTTGCAACGCTGCCATGAATTTGGAGTTGCGACCCCTCATCTCCGGAAGTAGCCCCTCTTGAAAGCTTCAACTGACTGTTTCCTTCGTAATAGTTTCTGCTTAAGGAACGCCCTACGTGCTTGTTCCTTAATGTGCGACGGGCACCCACAGTAGTCGGCAGGGTGATTATCCCCATAATTGGCACCTGTATTTGGAGTTTCCCTGAATTTGGGACACTCCCTGGATTCATGTTCAGCACCACAATTGACGCATCATGAGATGATGTTGCAGTTCCGGGCAGTATACCCGAAACGCTGACATCTATAATACAGGGTTATATTGAAATTAGCTTTATAATTCTCTCAATATACCCGTGTTTGGAATAGGTCCGGCACTTTGATAACTTCAGCTAGTTTGGCATTAGGCACAAAGCCCACGATGTAGATTGGAGTGTAATCATACCGGCCATAGAGAAATATTATGCTCTGGAGCGTCTTTATCTATGACATTATGGTTCGAATAATACTATCGGCAGTGAAGAGCACGGCACATAAGATTAGTCAGAAATGAACGTTTGCAGCCATACACTTCACACTGGATGCACTGCCAGCAAAGTCCAAATAATTGATCAAACAATTTTAAATGGTGTTTTTGGCAAAATACTAGTACTTTATAGAATCGTTATTCAATCGTTTGACGCCATCGTTCATAGCCGATGTACCGTAGTGTGCATTGCATCGAGCCAGATTCACCGTCGCGCCGTTAACTCGTTGTGCGAGCTTGGTAAGAAACTACGGTAAGTTATTGTAAACCGTATACCATAGATAAAAAGTCAGTTTACAGGTCTTTATTTATGACATACACATTACGATACGAATACTATTCTAGGCGCCTTGTCTTGTCATACGTCCACTCGCAGAATTGAGATGCGCGAATTGCTGTTTCGGATTATTTCAGCGAAACATTTCGTGATTGTTATGTATGAGAAGGCGAACCAGCCTTACTTAAATATTTATATATACTGCACGTGACGTGTGAGCGCGCCTTTAAAAAAATATATATACAGTGCAAAATTGTGTATGATTCAGAATCACGAACATGTGTAAAATATATGAATAAAAATAATTGATTAATAGCTGATGTTAAAGCTTCGTGCACACTACTGTCTCGTTACGGCACGGCAGGCAGCCAACACGTCTCGACACGTGTTGTAGGATTGCACACTATTATCACGCGAGACCGTCAAGTTTTGTACTGCGCAGCCGCGTGCACACAATTGACACTTGTTTACGCGCCACTATCATATAGATAGACTTCATTGATTTTGTTATTGAAATTATAATGGAGAGCGAAACAAGTAGTTCTTCCGAGTTTGATGAAGAACCAGCAAGTATTTGTACTGTGATAGCTCATAATTAAATTCATAAGAAAAGAATGTGGATTCATAACTTAAATTTAAAAAGAAAAGAGTGAATTCCATCGTCTTGTAAAGGAGCTTTAAGAGCACCTTAATCGGTACAAGATGTACTTCAGGATGTCGAAAGAAAAGTTCGAGTACCTGTATGGTCTTATCGAAGAGAATATAAGATCCGAAAACACACAAATGCGAGAACTCATTAGTAAGGAAGAAAAACTTGCCCTGTGTTTAAGGTAAATTTAACACAAAACTATCTTAATTTATTATTTTCTTATAATGCTACAACTATATGTTGTACTTCGCTCTCAGAGATAGAGTGGCGAAGTAGAATATAGAGCTGTCGATGAATTCTTTACGTTCTTGATGTTTGTTGTCGTTTTTCGTGTACGTAAAGATAGTATCAAAAAATACATTTCCCTCTCAAACTTCAGGTGACCGTAAAATATAACATTCGCTGTGCAGCGTCTCCACCTTTTCCTGCCGTTTATAAAACTTTTTAAATTGAACATTTTATTTTTAGATTTCTTGCCACGGAAACTCTTTCAAGAGCTTTCAATTCAGTTATCGGATGGGATTCAGCACAGTAGGATAGATAGATCTGTTTGTGATGCTATTTAGAAGAGATTGAATCCAATTTTCATGCCAGTGCCAAATTAAAACATTTGGAAAATGTTGACTGAAAAAATTAAAAATTTTTGTTTAAAAATCAATTCCTAAACTGCATCGCAGCAATTGATGGGAAGCATCACTCTATGCAGTGTCCGATTCGAGGAGGCTCGAAATATTTTAATTATAAAGGCTTCCGTTCACTAGTTCTACTTGGAAAAAAGTTGCAAGACCAAGTACTTTTCACACCACCAGACAGCCCATTGAGTGAAAATTCTCCACCGCTTCCCTACGTTATATTTGGAAGTGAAACTTTGCCACTGAAATCATACTGACTTCTATCATATAGCAGACATCACCGTGCAGGAGATGAAAACAAAAAGATATTTGATTATCGATTGACGAGACCGCGAAGAGTCGTTGAAAATGTATTTAGCATTCTCGCATCACGGTGCAGAGTATTTCGTCAGCCTCTAGACTGTTCTGTGTATGAATTACACCATTATAAGATGTTACGGATCATGTCGTAGCGGTTTCACAACTTTATATTGCTACGTTTACCCTTGCCTAGATTTTAGAAATAATGTATTGGGTGCTATCAAGATTTTTTATATTATTTGATAATAACTGTTATAATAAATATTTTAATAAATAACAATGTTGTTAATTTATTTAAGAGTTATTTTTACATCTGGAAGAACCAAATTGTTTTATTAGGTTATATTATACTACATTATATATTATACTATATGTTACATTATTTATACTATATAATATACTATACTATAATAAAATACATTTTTATATATTTTTAATTAAAATCGACACATTTTCAATTCATCTCGAAACTTTTCAAACTGAAATGTCAATTGACAACTATTCAAAAGTGTTATCACGTCTCGAAATATCTGTAAAAACAGAAATATGTGAGAACGCGTTAACCATATATAAACACAGTCGAGATAAGAACCATACGTGTTAAACGGGATTTACGAGACGTGTCAGTAGTGTGCACGGGTACCATTGAAACCAATGTAAAATTAGCTCTCACATATTCCTTATCACGTGATAGTGTGTAACGAGACAGTAGTGTGCACGAGGCTTAATACACATCCAACTCATGCATTACAGTGACTGTTGGTTGGTAGCTTATTTTTGATTATGGAGCGTTGATGACTAAGGTTTCATGCATAGTTGAAGACTCTCTGCTAACTTCAAGATTGTTTTGCTTGACAACCATATATACTGTTCTGTTTGACACTATTTTCAGCTATCGTTTTTCATTGTCGCAGTTATGATTTATTCTTCGGATAATGGTGTCGTCTGATAAAAAAAAACTCGTTTTAGTCAATCCATTTCCATTTACTGACGATTATTCTGATAACGATTGTATGTATGAAAAAGTGAGGTTAATTGTCTGACAGCCGAAATCAACAAATGGAAAAAACGTGAATCTCTTGCCGTCGAGATCGTCCGTGAGAGGTATGTTTAGCTACGTCTGATTACTTTTATCGTCGTTGCATTCGAACTATTTTGGCCATAGTGCAGAAGCAAAAGTTGTTCTCGTTTTGTAGTCGACTCTGCTGATTTTTCAATTTCGTGTCAAGGAAAGTTACGCACGGTTCGACCGTCGCGATACTGCATGTCGGACGATAGCACGAGAAGTTACGGATTAGGCACGGGAGTCGACGGCAGCGATCGCTGGATTCTTATTGGATCTTTTGCACGGATCGATTTCACGATGGCGTGGACCGCATATTCTTAAATCGAAACATTTTACAACAGGTCGGCGAATGCAGATCTATTGCTGATTCGGTCCTGAAGTCTTACGTATCGATTCTAAATCGTAAGTCGTCTGTTTTCAAATTACATTCCATCACTACTTTCATATATGTCACTGTATATATATATATATATATATATATATACATGTGTGTGTGTATGGGATTCTGCTAATCTTTTATGGATGACTGTGTATTTCGTGGGGATTTTATCCTTCACACAGTGCATGAGAGTCGGCATACGATGGGCTGTGCAAGGAACATGCCAACCACGGCAGCTCTCCATGGCAGCATTAATATTATTGTAAATAGTGTTTTGCGTACATTTTTCGGTCTTTCAAGCCAGATTCACTGTGGATATCACCCGCTGCATCAATTCCATATGTTTTCGAGCGATGTCAGTGCATTCGCGCTGGAAAAGTGAGAACGTGTGGGCAACATGATCGGACTCTGTCGCCGTCATCCGCGTGTTCACAGTGGAATGGTGATTGTTTTTTTCTGACTCTTCTCGTGGATCGAAAGTGACCATAGCGAGGTATTTACATCTTTCATGTTTCTTTAAGGCCCTCCGACCGGATCACCGCTAGAGAGTTCGAAAATCGTACGTACCATACACTGTACGGTATGTACCATACCGTACGTCACCAGAAGCAGGCTCCAGGCTGATGTGGCTTTCATCGAGGAGGCATCGAAGAAGGCGCCTGTAGCTGCCGGATGGACTGCCAGAACGCTCATAACTCCTCGCGGGGCCAGGAGTCGAAGGAATCGAGTATGTCAAAGAAGATCGCCTCTGCCAAACCTATCCGGAATACCACTGCGTTCTGCAGCAGTTCCGGAACCTGCTACCGTCATCAGAGGCTGCAGTATCATGGCCCAAAATCACGATCTTATCGTCCTCACCCAGGTTCGAGATTCGTGGCGAACAGGAAGCCTTCTGCGATGCCTCGCGGGGTCCGGTAGTCGTCCGACAAGGACGTCTACTAAGAGTTGGATGTTCCATCTGCTCGAGAGGCCGCTCGAGGGTGAAGCTGAACACCTCATAAAGAATGTGACATGCACGGACGTCGATTTCGAACCGGAAAAGTGATGTCGGTCGTCGGGTAGCCAAAGTCATCGGTCGATTGACATCATGAATCTCGCCGTCGAGGTCGTCCGCGAGAGGTACATTCAGCCATTTCTATCGTCTCTATCGTCGATGCGTTTGAGTTATTTCGTCCACCGTGCACGAGTAAGACTCGTTCTCTCTTCGTAACTAACTGATTTTTGGATTTTTGTTCGATCTAGAGTACGTGCGGTTCGACCGATGCTGCACGACGTCTCTGACGATACGTAGGAGTTCGTTCGGCATAGACGACGACGCACAAACTCGCAGATCATGTGGTTCGAGAATCGATGGCAGCGATCGCAGGACTCGCATCGGTTCATCTACACGAATCGATCTCGAGATGGCACACGGTACGTACTCTGAAATCGAAACGTATTACGAAAGGCCGGTGAACGTCAGTGTTTTTCCCGTTTGGCTTTTAAGTCTTACACGCTGATTCTAGTCGTGAGTCATCGGTTTTCGGTCGTGATTTTGACTTATTCGTTAAGGAGAATGCCGTCGAGCACGAAGCACATACACGTCGTTATAATTGAATATTTTCATTTGTCATATAGTTATTTCATATATAGTTCTTTGATTATTTAAAAAATGTTTTGCGTGTAAATCTTTTCATTACACATCAGATGAGCAATGGCTAACTTTACAACTTAAATTTGTTTTTTTTATATTCGTATGTTTTATGTGAAATACTATTTATTCGGGTCTTAACATCATTGTTTATGTAAAATATAAGTATGTTTCCTTTATTAGTTAAATAAAATGAAAAAAATACATTATTATTTAAATACAATACAAATAAAAGGTAATAGTTCAGTTTAAGGACTTTTGTGAAAACAAAAAAAAGGATTTTGCAATAAATAATATGAAAAAACAGTAAAAAAATTAGTGATCGACTGACAAAAAGTACGAACAGCAAAAAAGGTCTTTTTTTTATCGTAAGTTTTTCATTGAACATTTACCGATAAAAGCACTGAATAATCACTTGCATAATACATTTTTCTACATTTAAAAGCGAAAAAATTGACAAAAAAAATTTAATGAAACTAGACATTCGCTTGCAGCCATATGCATACGCATCCGTTGTGGCACAATCATATGCATGTAAGTTAGTGACACTTTTAAATTCCGATTTTGACTAGTCTATATATATCCTGATTTATAAAGTTAAAATTAGACCACCTTCACCCTCTTTTTCACCCTCACCCCTTTTGACCTGGCTAAGCGCAGGTATACAGCCCTGAGTACAAATAATTTGTAATAAGTGATTTATAAAAGCGTCACTTGTTTATACGCATATGAACGCACCATAACGGATGCGCCGCACGAAATAATGACAGCGAATCACGCGAATATCTAGTTTCATTAAGTTTCTTACACGAACTTTTTCGCTTTTAAATGTAGCAAAATGTATTATACAAGTGATTATTTGGTGCTTTTACCGGTAATTGTTAAATGGAAAAATGTTTTTTGAGATAAAAAAAAGGCCTTTTTGCAATAAAAAAACCATTTTTGCAGTTTGTACCTTCTTGTCAGTCAGTCACTTTTTTTACTGTTTTTTCATATTGTTTATTGCAAAATCCTTGCTCTCCCGACTTAAAATCATGTTTTACATTATAACCAATCAATTTAGCAAGAAGTTAGAATTTTTAAAGTGCGTTTTCACAAAAGTCCATAAACTGAACTATTATCAAATAAAATAAAAAATACATTATTTTCAATTAAAATCGACATATTTTCAACTCGTCTTAAATATTTTCCAAACTGAAATGCTAATCGACAACTGATTCAAAGTATTGTACGTCACGAAATATGAGTACACTTGCGACTAGTGACGTAAGAAGCGTGCGACAGTCGTGACGAGGTAGTGACTTGCGGCATCATACAGTCGCACCAATGCGAATGCGCATCATTGAAACCAATGAGAATGTAACTTTACGAAGGCGCCAGCCACGATCACGTGGTTCAGAAAACGCTATGTTTCTATTTGTTTGCACATATTTCGCGCTAGAAAGTCGAGACGCATCTCGAGTCTCACTAGTTAGTTCGATCGTACGCGAAAATCTTGTCTAGATGACGCTCTTGGACGAGTCTTCTTCGATGCCAATTCGAACTGCTAAATAAAATACGCGATATTGCAACATGAGGACCTTTACGTTTAGTTCGTGGATGAAGCATTTGTGCATGTGGTTATCGGAAGCCGTCGGGCCTGTCGTAACAGTGCGAGGAATTTTTATTGCGAATTTGAGAGTATTTTGAACTTGTGTTGTGCCTGGTTGCTTGAGATGTTGATTTTTCGTTCCCGGAGATGCAAGACGCCTATACTTAATATTGCATCTTGTCTTATTATTGCTATTGACCCTATCAAGTCCCGAAATATCTGGAAAAAAAACCTCACCGAACACCAACCTTAATAGCACGCCAGCCACGATCACGTGGTTCAGAAGTGCTGTGTTTCTATTTGTTTGCACATATTTTGCGCTAGAAAGTCGAGACGCATCTCGAGTCTCACTAGTTCGTTCGACCGTACGCGAAGAGCTTGTCTAGTTGACGAGTCTTGTCTCTTGGACGAAAGTCTTCTTCGATGCCAATTCGTGCTGCTAAATACAATACGCGTTATTCGTGCCGGTCGGGCCCGTCGCAACAGTGTGTCTCAGATCCGCACTCTGTCTGACATCTTGTTGTCGGGAAAGTGCAGTGTTCGGTTGTGAATGTCTCGCTGTGTGTCTATATACTTTTTGAATCGGTCTCGTTTATTTCAATGGACTTTATTACGCGCGCGTTTATTTCTTCTTTTATGGAAAACCGTGATTGTCTGTGAACCGTTTTTTATTATTATTGTCAATGGTGGTTTTTTTAATGGTTGTCGTCGTCGGCCTTCAGTTTCATCATTGACTTGTGTGAGGCGCGGAGTGGAAAAAACTATAAATTTTCGGTGAGCGTGCATCCAGACCGGTGTAATATTACCCTCGCAGGTGTTTTGGCTCTTGCTGTCTGAACTCAGTCAAGGTTGCAGCGAATGGTGATTGTCGTGACATCATATAGTAGCAGCAATGCGAATGTGTATCATTGAAACCAATGAGAATGTAACTTTACGAACGCACCAGCCACGATCACGTGGTTCAAAAAATGCTGTTACTATTGGTTTGTACATATTTCGCGCTAGAAAGTCTAGACGCATCTCGAGTCTCACTAGTTCTTTCGACCGTACGCGAAGATCTTGTCTAGTTGATGCTCTTGGACGAGTCTTCTTCGATGCCAATTCGAGCTGCGAAATACAATACGCGTTATTGCAGCATGAGGACCTTTACATTTAGTTCGTGGATGAAGCATTCGTGCATGTGGTTATCAGAGGCCGTCGTGCCGGTCGGGCCCGTCGCAACAGTGCGTCTCAAATCCGTACTCGGTCTGACATCTTGTTGTCGGGAAAGTGCAGTGTTCGGTTGTGAATGTCTCGCTGTGTGTAAATATACTTTTTGAATCGTTCTCGTTTATCACAATGGACTTTATTGCGCGGGCGTTTATTTCTTCTTTTGTCGAAAACCGTGATTATGAACCGTTTTTTGTTATTATTGTCGATGGTGATTTTTTTAATGGTGTCGTCGTCAGCCTTCAGTCTCATCTTGAACTTGTGTGAGGCGCGCGGCGGAATGAACTTTATAATTTTTCGGTGAGCGTGCATCCAGGCCGGTGTAATATTACCCTCGTAGATGTTTTGGCTTTTCGCTGTCTGAACTCGGTCGAAGTTGCAGCGAATAGTGATTCTTGTGACGTCATACAGTAGCACCATTGCGAACGTGCATCATTGTAACCAATGAAAATGTAGCGCCACGTATGTCGCCCTACGCGATAGTACGTGTGTCCGCGGCTCAAGCGCTGCACACCGAGCGAGGAATTTTTATTGCGAATTTGAGAGTATTTTGGACTTTTGTGCCTAGTTGCTTGAGATGTTGATTTTTCGTTCCAGGGGATACGAGACGCCTATACTTAATATTACATCTTGTCTTATTATTGCTATTGACCCTCTCAAGTCCTGAAATATCTGGAAAAGAAAACGCACCGAACACCAACCTTACGAGCACGCCAGCCACGATCATGTGGTTCAGAAATGCTGTTTCTATTGGCTTGTGTATATTTCGCGCTAGAAAGTCTAGACGCATCTCGAGTCTCACTAGTTCTTTCGACTGTACGCGAAGAGCTTGTCTAGTTGACGCTTTTGGACGAGTCTTCTTCGATGCCATTCGAGCTGCTAAATAAGATACGCGTTATTGCAGCATGAGGACCTTTACGTTTAGTTCGTGGATGAAGCATTGTGCATGTAGTTATCGGCGGCCGTCGCAACAGTGCGTCTCTGATCCGCACTTGGTCCGACATCTTGTTGTCGGGAAAGTGCAGTGTTCGGTTGTGAATTTCTCGCTGTGTCGACGTACTTTTTGAATCGTTCTCGTTTATCTCAATTGGACTTTATTTCGTGCGCGTTTATTTCTTCTTTTGTCGAAAATCGTGATTGTTTGTGAACTGTTTTTTGTTATTATTGTCAATGGTGATTTTTTAATTTTGTCGATTTTTTAATTATTGTCGTCGATTTTTTAATTGTTGTCGTCGTCGGCTTTCAGTCTCATCTTTGACTTGTGTGAGGCGCGCGGCGGAAAGAACTATATAAATTTTCGGCGAGCTTGCGTCCAGGCCGGTGTAATATTACCCTCGCAGGTGTTTTGACTCTTCGCTGTCCGAACTCGGTCAAGGTCGCAGCGAATCGTCCAACAACTCCGATTATCCCCGATCGAAACGTGGTGGGCTTTTCGGATATACAGGTCACGAGACCGTGTTCGGAATTTATGTTCGGTAGAGGAATAATTAGTCGAAGTGTATGGTTGTGAATCGATCCGACGACAGACGAGATCCGAATTCCCATCGGTGCGTGTTCGCCGGTCATCGCTAACCGTTAACGTCGAACCCGGTACTCCGCCGCCGACGTGAGCCGTATAAGATCTCGCTTGATCAGAGACGACTGTGTGTTCCGGAAGTTGTCGGCTGTGAATTTTTCTACGATGACGTTCGGGAAAAGGTACGTGCGATCCTTTTTGTATTTGAATCGAGTCCGGTCGTACTTCGCCGAGTATCGATGAAGGTATGAAAGTATCGATGTTCTTTACAGAGAGAATGCGACGTGATCGCCGGTACAAAACCTCGGATGGAGGCGTTCGAATGCGGTTCAGTCCGGATGCCGACTTCGATGGAGCTCGCGTCGCCGAATGGATCTTACGTCGGCGATCGCGTTCGTTGCGGCGGACGTAAGAACAGGAACGTGCGCTGCTGACAGGTCTGTGAGAACAGTTATTACGCCTGTGTCTTGCCGAATCTTCGATTCTCGATGCGTCGCACGGTTAAATCTGAATAACGTTCGGGTTTCGGTTTCGTTCAAAGATATTTTTCAGGTTTCGGTTCTTAAAAATATATGTTCGATCACCGACTAACGAAAAGACCATATTATGTTTGTACAAGATTGAGTTGGTGCAGGAAGCATATGTAGACCTTCTGCAATGTCAAACTGCACGCACTTATTAATTTAATAATAAGTGTATTTTATTTTAATATAATGAATCAATGCAGATCTGATTCCGAATTGTGAACTTGTTCTAATGTGGACTAGTGCAAATATCAAAGTCAACTGCTCTGGTTGAACGCATGAAGAATACTCCCAAAAACCCGTGTCTGCAACATTAGCCTGCCAACATTAGTGCCACTCGTTTGACTGCGATCGTAAGTTCCTGACGTGGTTTTGACGGCCACTGCTCGTATGACTCCGTCGTCTCCTTGATGCACCTTAACTGTCTGTCTGAGAGACCAGTGCATAGGTGGTAGGTTGTCTTCCTTGAGGACAACCGTGGTTCCTATCCTGATTGTTGCGGCTCCTTGTTGTTGCCCTTGCTGTGTATGTTGAGCTTGTTTAGGTATTTCTTGGACCATCGTTTCCAAAAATGCTGTCGAATGAATTAGATATGCTGCCAGGATGATATTTTTAACCTTTCCTCTATTCCTGACTTTCTTCTTCTTTGTAAAAAATGAACCACAGTAATCTACACCTGTATTTAAGAATGGACGTGCTTGAGTGACTCTGTCTTGTGGAAGATTTCTCATGATATATGAATAATTATCAGGCTTTGCTCGAAAACATTTTATGCATTGTCTTACAATCTTTCTCGTAACGTTTCTTCCTGATATCGGCCAGTAATTTGTTTTTACGGCATGTAGTGTAGCTTGAGTCCCACTATGTAAATGTTCAATGTGTTTTTCTCGTATTATTAGTTCCGTTATATGATGACCTTTTGGCGGCACAATTGGATGTTTCTCATGGGATGGAAGCTGTGAATTCTTTAATCTACCCCCTACACGAATTAATCCATCGTCGTCAATAAATGGATTTAGTGTTCGGAGATCAATGGACTTTTGAATAGGCCTTGAATTCGTTAAATTGTTGAATTCAGGTTGAAAACATTCTTGCTGAGTCAGTTTTATGGTTTCTACCATTGATCGTTGCATTTCCTTTACCCTTAGTGGACCCATAAGTTTGCTTTTGTCCTTTGTCACGTTGTTTAGAAATCGTAGGCAGTAAGCCACTACGCGTTTTACTTTATACAATGATGAATATTTTGATAAGACCGGTATAAACGGATGAATTTTCGACGTGCTTTTCAATGAAATATTTGGTTTAAGTTCCGTTAAGGGTGTGCGTTGAACAGGAATGTTAGGCCACTCTGAATAAGGCTTACTTAACCATTGTGGGCCTATTTTCCAAATTTCATTTTGAAAGTGTTTGTCCCCTCGACACCAAGTCTGCAGGATTGTCCTTTGATGACATGTTTCCACGATGTACCCTTGCAAATATTTCTTATTTCAGACACTCTGTTTGCAACAAACGTCTTCAATAAATGAGGGTGCGTGTGAATCCATTGTAAGGTTATAATTGAATGTGACCATAAATAGATATTGTCAATCTTTTTACACAATGATTGTAAATACGACCTTGATTAATCGCGAGAATAAAAGTGCTCCGCATAACTCCAGTTTAAGCAGGGATATTGATTTGAATGGTGCGACACGATTTTTAAAGAATAACGAATTTGTCATGATTTTGTTATTATTATCAACAGAACGTATATAAATGCATGCCCCATATGCCTTTTCGCTAGCGTCACAACACCCGTGAACTTCTGTGACCTTTGCATTGTTTATAATCACCTTTCTAGTGAACTGAATTTCGTTTGACACGTGTAATTGATTGTTGAAATAAATCCAATTTGTATGAAGTTCGACTGGTACAGATTTATCCCAGCTGACTTCACATTTCCATAATTTTTGCATTAATATCTTAGCTGAAATCATAGATAAAGTATCTCTAGATGACAAGGTACGGGTTAAAAATCTATGGCATGAAAACGATTGACTGGGGGGTGCGGGGTATTAATTTTGCGGACTTAATTAGATGGCACTGTCCGCGCGATATTTGTGCGGGAGGTTTGAATACTTCAAATTTGAATATTAGCGCTAATGTACATTCCCATTCAGAAATGTTTAATTTTAACATATTTAATAATAATTCTAAAGTAATGAATTCGATATAAAATACGAAATTCAATACTTTAAAATTATTATAGAATTGTATTAAAATGAAACATTTTTGAATGGATGTGAATATATTATAAATTTAAATTTTCTTGCAATCATGCTATTGTATGATGCTGTTTACAATTAACAAAAAAGACCATTATCTTTGTAACTTATTTATTTTAAAACTATACTTAATACTAACAATAAATAATTAAACACTAATATTAAATAATTAAACACTAATAACAAATAAATAAATACTAATAATAAATAAATAAACGCTAATAAAAAATAAACAACACTTAATAACTAAACAGCACGGTCTGGAAAAGATTTTCAAAAGTCTAGAAATATCGAAATAGCTAAAAACAACCTCAGAATTATTAATTTGAATCTGCAATATCATAATATAGGAATGGACGAACTGTGAAGATTAATTTAATTTGGAAAATTTTCTTTTTTTATTTCTTATATCTATCAGTTTTCGATTTTCACGTTTGCATTACCATGGAATTGAGATAAAGCAAACACCTTTAATTATGCACAACTTTACGGTTCATTATGAGTTAAACATAAAAAGGAAAAATCTAAAGCAGTGTTGATTACATCTGACAATTGTTTAAATATGATCGCTGTATTTGAAATGAATGGTAGCATTTTTTCAACAATAGTGACAGCATTACCGACAGCAATCACAACATCCTCAGTTGTTTATGTGAGACTCGTCTTGCCGCCTTTATATTCTTTCATCTCAATAAATTGATTGCACAATGAATCTGTACAATCAGATATTAATGATTTGATACAAGACCGACAATATTATTTTTTTAAAATTCGTCTAACAATAAAACCACCGACAAAATATAATATTCACCACATAATGTCACCGATTCAACACTCGGAAATACAGTTGCTGAAAAATCAGAAGACGAATTTCGTACTATTGACTCTTCAACAACTATATTCGGATTACATACGTCCTGATTGTTAGAAGAATTTTGAAAATAAAGTGTCCGAAAATCCGCCAAAAATTGCATTTTATCATCTTCACAGTTAGAACCATTAATTCCAAAATTAGTTATGTTATTTATAACATAACTTTTATATGCAGATTCAAACTGTTCTGCGGTAGGATGATCGTTACCTCGAGCAAGAGCGAACCAAGCTAAAGAAATACTCTAAAGGATCTTGATTGAAACTTCTTGTCCGAAGATAACGAAATCCTTGAGTTTTTAAAAATTCCCATATTCCCCGGATTACTCGCAGTGTTATAATCCATTCGTTTTGTGAGGGAGGTGTAAGGGACCTTCCTGACTTAGTCAAATACACCCAGGAATTTACAACTGCTTAATTTTTTCCCCAAAACCGTATATGCTGTAAAGTTTTTGAAATGCAGCACCGGAGATCTTTTCTATTCTCAGGAGAAACACTGACTCCGTTGAGACTGTAGAACAATGAGTCGACAGTTTTTACAAAAACTGCGGTAGCCAGTGCTTCTCCTGGAAGAATTCCGCGAGATATTAGGCTGCTAATACCAGCAGCCACCGAATGACTCCATCACCTGTGCTGCTAAAGACACCTTCATACTTCGCATACCTGGAGACAAATGGGCTTCTGTTAATTTGGGCAATTGTCGATAGAGAACATTGCCCATATCAACTTCATGCAATTTTTGAATGAGTCCATTTGGCTTCAGCGAAGAAAGAAGTGTCCCCTTATGTAATTTCATAGCGTATATCGTGTTTCACGCGCATATTCCAAGTGCATTTGAGTAAATGAGGTGGATCAAACACTGTAAAAATTGCTCGACCTTCGAAACCAAAAAAGGGGTCTTCTTTTTTCAATTTTAAGGAATTTAATGCTTTCACATTATTGCATCCCATATCGCAAACCGTGCACGCAACCCGAAGTCCAGTTGACTCTACTCGCCGAATAACTTCAATGATCATTCGTGACAAATGATCTGAAGTTAAATTTCGACAAAAGTAGTAGGCAATTGGTTGCTTCCAGCTACGTCTCACACCTTGCAACATGAAAACCATAACGCAGTTTGCATATTCCTTCCCTATGAATCCGGTGTCCGTGTCGACATGCCCAGTAATTCTATCAGCACGTTGGTCATACGACAACCCCTCGCGAATTGACATTTCATCAAACATGAATGAAGAGAAGTTGTCGTTGACCTTTAAATTACTGACCATGCTCGTTAGATACGACACGATGTAGTCGTTTACACCTGGTTTCAAAGGGATCAACATCAAAAGAGTCCTTAAAGTATTGATCGATGGTAAAGCAATTAATTTCCGTAATAAATGATAACCTTTTGGGCTTCACTTCCAGAAAGACAAACACAACAACCTTTCTTCTTTCGTCCACCGTCTGCCTGACTGTGCCACACTCCTGACACGAAGCTATAAAAAATATACATATATTTATTAATTTATAAACGCCAATGTAAACATTTAATAATTTGAATAATTAATACCTGTGAGGTCAACAACATTCGGGCTGTAGCAGGAAGATCTTTGAAAATTAAATTTAAGTGATCTGCACTGCTTCGTAACAACGCCTTTATATTTTTCTTATCTTTTCCACAATCACGTTTCAGAGTACAGATATATTTTTTCTTTTTTAAAATTTTCATAAATTTATCTATACTCGACGTATTCGGGATTTATTTTCTAATAACTCGAAGAGATATTAATGCTGGTTTCTAAAATATAAATAAAGTTAATAGACTTTGAACGTAAGATGTATAAATCATGCTAAAGAATAACAACTACTTACACGAGATTTTTTGGAAGGAACAGCTACTAAAGGCGTTGCTTCGTTGTTGCCACTCGTTTCAATCGAGTTTGTATGGAGTGTGGCAATTTCTGACGGCTCCTCCAAAGCTGCGATCTAAAATATACATATATCATATAACATTGTACTATTTTGAATTACTAAATTAACTTATACCACCAGTGTTTCTATTCAAAATAATAACAGAAACATTGCAGATGGTGGCTAAAATTTGAGTGATTATAATAGAATTTTTTATAATTTTGCAAAATAAATTATAATATAAAAAGTTGTGAATACTTACATTTACTGGCAGATCGATCTCATCCGCAATGGTAGGAGCAATCGGTGTTTCCATCGTGCTGGTCGATGGAAACACTGCAGACGGTGGCTAAAATTTAAATAGCACTTATTATACAAATGTTTATCGCTACCCAAAAATAAATTAGGTACTTTCGGATCATTGTATCTCACATAGCATGATTTTGAAAAATTTTTATTTTTCAAAACCATATCTAATAAACCACTGTATTTATTTTTAACATATGTAGATTATGTTAACAAATAAAAAAACATTTTATACCTGTCTCTCCAAGCACAAAGATGGGCCGGCTGATCTATTTAAGCGGCTTTGTAGGGAATTGGTAAAGTCGCTTGTTTTAAAATGATAGCTACACAATCTCATCATTTTTGATGCAGCATCAGCATGTTATTCACCAATTCCCATTGCTTGAAGTCATAGTCGTGCTCTACAATACAAATATAATTAACTATTATACATAAATAACTATTAACAATGAAAGTTAATAAAATTAAAATTTAACTCACCTGCTTTTCGTCCTTGAGCAATAAAATAATTTATCCCTCGGGACATTACATATGAAACAATTACGCTCAGCAAAATTCATCTTCGCGAAGAGTCTAAACAGCGATAATGAATAATATTAAACAGACGAAATTTTAAACATTGTTTTGCTAAGAATGCAATTTTTGTCCGACCAATCAGAGGCATTTATATATGTTCATGTTCTCTGCCAATAGTAAAACGATACATAAAATGACTTACAAATCGAGCAACTAACGCCATCTAATTAAGTCCGCAAAACTAAATAGCATGCTCATATTTTCCTATATTACTTTGACCGGCCTGGATAAAAGACTCTGTCTTATTTGAATAGTTAGTAACGGTTAGTACTTTGATTAGTCTGGTTATCTACGCTTCTGATTTTCTTTATATACGAAGTTCATTTAATTTACAAGATATTTGTGTAATTAAAAAAAATACCTTTAATTTAACAATCGATAATTTAAAAACATGAAAGAAAACAAATCGAGCAACTGACGCCATGTAATTAAGTCCGCAAAACTAAATAGCATGCTCATATTTTCCTATATTACTTTGACCGGCCTGGTCTCGTCTAAGGTATCAATGTTCTATGTGTCTTGACGTCACGACGATGTTTTTTTCAGTCTGTGACACAATATCGACACATTCCTGAGTGTCTTCAATTAGTTCTTTTTTCACTTCGTCGACGAATTCCATTGCACACGATTTCTATCATTTGTGATATTTCAGCGTCGTAATTGAACTACTGTTCGGATTCGCTGCCTCCCACCCATATCTGTCAGAGTATAGCGCGAATTTTAAATATATATTAACGAAGACAAAATCGTTAACCGTATGCAAGTGCGCGACATTTATCATCTTTTAAAACTTGATGCCATTTTACTATCTTTTAATACTTAACTTCCATGAAAAGTCGATTAGTTGAAAATCCTATTATTCAAAGATAATGCTATTATTAAAATTACTCAATTATTTCGAGAGCGATGACAAGTAAGGTAAGATTAGGTAGAGGCACCATTGCTACTCGCTTATACTGCCGATACATTTTTTTTTTTGGAGAATGTAAATGCCACCAGGTAACGCTACCAATTGGTTTTTCTCAGAATTTTATCTCTCACACACACGCACACTCCCCTGTTTCCTCTTGTCACGCTCATTCTTATGTCCGTATTGAAAATGTAGACTAATCTAAATCTGAAGTGTTTGTAGTTATTTTTTAGTACAAAAATGTCTTAAAAGAAAATGTGTATTGTTCCTCAGTGTAGTTTTGAAAAAACTAAACAAAGTTTTTTTCTAGCGTCCGTGCAAATGAAACACTGCAAAAATTGTAGAAACGAGTAATAGTTCAGTTTAAGGACCTTTGTAAAAACGCACCTTAAAAATTCAAATTTTTTGTTAAAATAATTAATTGCAATATAAAGCGTGATTTTAAGTCGGGGGAGCAAGGATCTTGCAATAAATAATATTAACAAACAGTAAAAAACTGACCGACTGACAGAAGGTACAAATTGCAAAAATGGTCTTTTTTATCGCAAAAAACGCTTTTTCATTGAACATTTACCGATGAAGACATTGAATAATCAATTGAATAATACAAACTGCAAAAATGGTCTTTTTTATTGCAAAAAGGCCTTTTTTTTATCTCAAAAAACATTTTTCCATTGAACAATCACCGGTAAAAGCACCAAATAATCACTTGCATAATACATTTTTCTACATTAAAAAGCGAAAAACTTCGCGGAAGAAAATTAATGAAACTAGATATTCGCATGATTCGCCTGTCATTATTCTGCGTGGCGTATCCCTTATGGCACGTTCATATGCGTGTGAACAAGTGACGCTTTTTTAAATAATTTGTTACAAATTATTTGTACTCGGGGCAGTATACCTGCGCTCGGCTGGGTAAAAAAAGGGTGAGAGTGAGGCTGAAGATGAGGGTGAAGGAGGTCTAATTTTAATTTTATAAATCGGGATATATATTGACTAGTCAAAATCGGACTTTAAAAGCGTCACTAACTTACATGCATATGATCGCGCCACAACGGATGCGTATGCATATGGCTGCGATGCACAGATTAATAACAGCCAAGTCAAGCGAATGTCTAGTTTCATTAAATTCTTTACGCGAAGTTTTTCGCTTTTAAATGTAGAAAAATGTATTATGCAAGTGATTATTCAGTGTTTTCATCGATAAATGTTCAATAAAAAAAGCGTTTTTTTACGATAAAAGTCATTTTTTGCTATAAAAAAAACCATTTTTGCAGTTCGTACTTTCTGTCAGTCGGTCACTATTTTTTACAGTTTTTTCATACTATTTGCTGTAAAATCCTTGCTCCCCCGACTTAAAATCACATTTTATCTTGCAATCAATCAATTTAGCAAAAAATTTGAATTTTTAAAGTGCGTTTTCACAAATGTCCTTAAACTGAACTATTACACTGAATTTGATGGACCGTGTTTTTAAAAGTGAATTTAAAAAGTTCATGTTACATGTGTATATATATATATACACACATCTAAAATGACTAAAGATTACTCCTTTCTGTCTGATGTTCGCTTCTCTTCTTTGCAAATGAATATACTCTGTAGAATTTTCTTCTAAAATAGAACGATTGCATCGGTGTTGAATACCTGCTCTGATGCATATCCCTTCTCTAAAAGTTCCCTGAAGGTGTCAGGAAACTCACTAGCTGCCTCTTAATCGGAGGGGTTTGTTCTCTTGTAATTTCCTGTTTACCTGTCCCCATAGGATAATTTCTTCCTGTAAAATACGCCACCGTTTATTCCTATCGTTCGCTTTATCTCGCCACCGTGGTCCTTATATCCTCTCCTACTCCGTCCGTCCACCTTCTTTCCAACCTATAGCTATCCGTTCGTTTGAGATGTTTCGGCCGCTTAACTCAATGGATTTTCACGGCCGATATAATATTATCGAAAAGATCATCCCGTTTAAAATTCATGCCAGTTCTCTGTTCATTTCTACCGATTCTCACAGGTCCGTAGGTCGAGGGCAACATTCAGTAACAAAGGTGCTGATGTATCTCCTCGCTTAAGACCGACGTTCGTCGTGAAAGAGTCACGGTCGTGATTTCGCACTCGTACCGACACTACTTGCTGTTCGGTTGTTAATTTAAACAGTGCGACCGGTTTAAGCCGGAATCCGAAATCTGTCATCGCCGTCCGTACGGCTTCTCCGTCGACTCTCGTAAGCCGTTTTAAAATCAACGAATAAACCGTAGAGGGGGATATCGAATTCCCGGCATTCTTCCACTGTTTGATCGAGATAGAAGATGTTTTCTATCGTGGATCTACGAGTTCTGAATCCACGTCGGTAGCCTCCGATGATTTCATCCGTGTAAGGTTTGAAAACACACACTTCCGGCTGCTCTCGCGTTATTTTTCTTCAGGCGAATCATTATCGGATAAAGTGAAGCGATCGTTAAAAAAATGTGACGTTTCGATGGATCCGCTAGCTTTTTCGAAAGGTTCTTACCTCGAAGAACTACTGATTATCCGATTTTTGTATCCAAATCTTACCGGTTTGTCTTTTATGAATTGTTTTGCCGGATTGTGACCAAAATTTTTAACCGTTGACTCATGGATCTTCAATAGCATCATCGTCCGACCCTTCACAGTCTGTTAATCCAATTTCGGAGGAATTACACAGTTCCATGCTTTTATTAATATGATATTCTTCATTTTCTAAGAATTTAATAACATGTTCTAACCTAAGAAATTCCTTGATCGACTGTCGACGAGTATTTTGGTAAACTGGTAAATCATCGTTTAGCAAATGTTTCGCTTGCGCTGTAGTGGTCTTCTCAGGTGTGGGTTGATGTTCAACGATAGTCTGTTTGAATTCTCTCTTCACTGGTTCCTCACAATCAATTTTTGCTAAAGTAATATTCACGTCGCATCCCGTGTCAATCAGTGCCTCGAAGACTACATCATCAATCCGAACTTGCTTCGTCACACTCTATGGTTTCATGTTCGCTGGTAATGCTTGAAGCGGTGCTTGTTGTTTGCCGGAGCAATTCTTATCAATGTGACCAGACTCACCACACTTGAAACATTTTAATCGCTGTCAAGGTGGCGGCGCGTGCCGAGGATATATATTGCGGCAGTGAATTATCTAACTCCAATAGACAATGGAAACGTTTCCGACTTTGTGTACATGGAGATGGAGGCTAGACTGATCGCGGCCGTGGGAACGTTACTGCCGACAGCAGCGAGACGCTGTACCGCTCCCGTCAAGTCGCGTGAATTTGGGTGTTGCCACGGATCCGTAGGAGAGTCGGTGCTACAGACTGAACCACCAGAGATAGAAAGCGAGCACTCAGTTGCTAGGGGAACGTCATTGTCCACAGAAGCGAAGCGCTGTATCGTCTACACCGAGTGTTGAGAATCTGGTGCCGTCACTGATCCGTAGAGTAGTACGAAGCTTTCGCCATACGGTTTGCTGTCCAGGAGGAGTCCGAACTAATCGAGTTTATGGGCGATGTCTCCCTGGAATCTGATATCTCTCTTCTCTGTCCTTCCCGTCGAGAAGTTCACGGCCGCAGTTTTCTTGCGGTTGGTCTGCATTTAGTTTTTCACGAAGTACTTGTGTGTTTTGTCGACAGCTAGCTCCATGGAGTTGATGACATACATGATGGAGCGCCGGTTGCGGGAAGTGTACGGTGCTGTGTCATCGGTGTAGTAGGCCCTGTTGATTGATGGGTGTAGTTTGGAGAAGTCATAGATATGGAAGGTTAACGGGAGTAGCCCTAAGACATTGCTTTGAGGTACTCCCGTGGGGTTTTTGGTAGGAGGTTGGTGCGGGGCCCTTGAACCTCAGTGTTGAACTAGCAGAGGGTTAGGTAGGATTGGATTGTCTTTACAACGTAGGGAGGGACGAGTCGTTGGTCTAGCCTACGAACGAGGCTGTCATGCTAGACTGGCCTCAGACCGCTAATTTCCCGGCTTGCATACTCACTGGAAGGGACGGGTCTAAGCGAAACAGACCTATGAGCGCGTGTTAAAGCTCACTTGTTCTTTCTCGAAGCGTACGTTTCGCGTTTGTTATTTTGTTGATGTGTTCAATATTTGTTTAGAATGATGATATCAGTAACAAAACAATCGATCGTCATTGTTTTATTGTTTCTGTCGACGACGACGTAGAGGCCAGAGTATGCATGCTGTAACATGTATTTCAACTCGCATAAACATTTGTGTACAGGTTGCCAGATCTTTGTTTACGAAGATTTTTCGAGAATTTTCTTGACAATTGGCGATATTGTTTCCGATTTCTATTGTAGGGGAACATGTTAGGGGAAATTCGCCCGGCAGTCGTAGTGGTTGCCCATATACTTGCTCCGACACACTAAATCTCTTGTTCTCTTTGACCTCACTGCGCTGGTCTAGAAGAACAGAAGGTATATTTTTTGTCCATTGTGGGTTAGTTGTGTGGGCTGTCAGACCTGTTTTCAGTGAGCGATTCCAACTTGAGATTCGCCCATTACTTTGTGGGTGATATGGTGCTGTATGAATCTTGTGTATACCGGAGAAGTCGTAGGTTGGATTCAAATTGACGTTCTTGGTCTGTAATAAGTCGAAAAGGTACGCCGAAGCGGAATATCCAGTGTTTATAAGAAGTTCCTGTTGCCACGGGTGCTTCGATGTTCGAGATGGATATCGCTTCTGACCATCATGTGGCGCATTCAGTCATCATCAGAACAAAACAATTGTTTTCGGAATGGGGCAACGGTCTCACAATATCGATATATACGTATTTCAACCTACGTGATTGCGGGTATTTTCGCAATGGAAGTATAGAGTGACGATGGATTTAAGTGCGCTGGCAATTCATACAGCTTCGTGTCTATGATGCCTACGTCTCTGTTGATTGCTGATCAGAAAAATCTCAGATTCGTGAGTCGTCGGCTGGATTGGTGTCTGAGTGGCTGAGATCGTGTAGTTTGTCAGCCGTGGGATTCTGACAGTTTTCGGGTAGGTAGGGTCAGGGCTCCCCCAATGTGGTTTCACAGTAAAGACGTATATCGATGCTGGGAATCGTGATTCGTTTGAAGAGGAACATTTCCTGCTTTTTTAAAAAGTTTACGTCTTGATTTTTCACACTTTTTTAAAGTTTTCGGGAATGTATATTATATTCATCGACTGCCACGTTTGTCTCCCTTGCAATATCGTAAGTGAGTAGTAAATTGTGCTATGTAATTCAGCTGTCTTACTCTTCTGGGGCAAGCTGTGTTTCGTTTTTGCATCATAGCGTACGTTAAGGGTTTATGGTATGTGTAGATCACGACGTTTCATCCTTTAATCAGCGATCGAAAATATTTTATGCAAGGCTTGCTTCGTTTTTTCTAATATCTCTGTTGCTTCAGTTGTCGACTGAATGGGGGATTTGTAATTTTTTTAAGAGGCTTCTTCAGAGCCGCGGCCGGTCGAAGTGGGTTCCTCCTCGTGGTGACCGGGGGATCCAGTGTTTGTCGTGTAGCATGTTGTTTTGAGCCTTTTCTTTTCTGTTTACCTTTTCTTTTTTTTCTTCTTTTTTGGGTTGTGTGTAGGTGGCCTGAGTCCTCCACTAAGTGGGCACTTTTGCTCCTTGTAACATGCTGACTCTCACTGGATGCGGAACGCCCACCCATGTGTTTGCCGTGCATGGAGACCTGTGTCGTTGGAAACGGGGATCCTGAAAGTTGAGGGAG
Source organism: Acanthacorydalis orientalis (assembly GCA_034766995.1). Classification (NCBI taxonomy): domain Eukaryota; kingdom Metazoa; phylum Arthropoda; class Insecta; order Megaloptera; family Corydalidae; genus Acanthacorydalis; species Acanthacorydalis orientalis. Next base: position 3,738,468 of record CM068324.1, read on the forward strand.
CTCGTCTTTTTCGGATACTTATATTCGTGCCCCGATACACTTTTTTGGCCCTAGCTTCAGCTAAACAGGCGACCCGGGGCTAACTCACCCCGGGTCAATCGGCTTCCGGTGCTCTTTATGAGACGGATTGGGTGACGGACCCGGACTGCAGGGACGCGTTTGGCTCGTTTTCCTTGTTTTTTGGGTACTATATCATCTGGACAACCCTGGCGTCCGTACCGGTTTGCGGATACGGCGTCCCCTTGTTGGGCTCCGTGGTGGGTGGGGACCCAGGTGACGAAATTTTAAAATTTTCCTATGGAAAAACGAATTAACACACCCCCTCCCTCTGGGGTAAAGAGGAGACGAACCGTTTATAAGGGTCGTTTGAGTCTGACCAAGGAGAAGGAGGAACTTGCTCCCCGGTTCCTAGTCATCTCCAGAAAGGAGGGAGACTTTTCGAAAGTTTCTCCCTTCTTAATACAAAAAGTTATGTATGGACAAATAGGCACGGTTAAGTCAACCAAAAAACTAAGAGATGGGACATTACTAGTTGAATCTGTCAGCAATTCGCAATCCAACAAACTGCTACAGATGACTAAGTTCTTTGAATACGAGATAAGTGTAACTCCGCACAAGACCCTTAATTCGAGTAAAGGGGTTATCTCGTGCTTCGATCTTCTCAACTGTACCATCGAGGAGATCAAAGAGAATTTGGCAAGTCAAGGTGTGGAGGACGTATCCCGCATCTTGACACGAAGAGATGGCGAACTGAAACCAACATCGTCCATCATATTAACGTTCAACACGCCATTTCTCCCTCCGAGCATTGACGCAGGAATTCATCCATTGAGAGTTCGGCCTTACATCCCGAACCCGATGAGATGTTTCCATTGTCAGAAATTCGGTCATATTTCTGACCGATGCACTGCAAAAACATCTATTTGCGCTTGTGGCAAACCAGTTCACTTGGGTTCCATCTGTAAGGAACCCATGTCCTGTGTGAACTGCGGCGGGAGCCATTCAGCTCGCTCCCGCGACTGCCCTAAGTATAAGGAGGAACGTGCGATTCAAGAGATCAAAACCATTCAAAGGATCTCGATAGCTGATGCTAGGAAAATCTATATTCAAAGAACTCCAGTCGCGCTTCAGACATCTTTCGCTCGCGTTGTATCGAAACAACGCCAAACAACGAGCACCTCAACGCAGACATCGGACATGAGGACGCAGACTGCCGTGACTCCAGCGCTCGCTGAAGCACCACCCGCAGTGCCCATTACCGTGTCTGTCGTGGAGAAACCGTCCGTCGTCAAAAAACAACAATAAAAAGTTCAGAAGAAAAAATTGAAAAACCGCCGTTCCGTACGAAATGATCAGACATCTGCCGTGCCTTTTTAAACAAAAAATTTTAGACCTGTACAACAAGATTTGGACCGAGAATGTTTTTCCGGCCAAATGGCGAGAACCCATCGTCGTCCCGATTCCAAAACCAAACAAGGACCTTAGACATGCGTCGAGTTATCGTCCCATCTTCTTAACTTGCTGTCTGTGCAAGTTGCTCGAGCGCATGGTGAATCGGAGGCTTATGTGGTATCTGGAAGCAAATGATTTGTTGACTAACGTGCAGTGTGGTTTCCTCCACAACCGTTCCGCGATCGACCACTTAGTCAACCTTGAAGCTGCAATACAAGACACCTACATCTCCAGGCAACACCTCATCGCTGTGTTCTTCGACCTGGAGAAAGCTTATGACACGACATGGAAGTTCGGAATTTTGAAGACACTCCACGATTGGAGGCTGCGAGGTAACCTACCGCAGTTCGTGGAGAATTTCATGTTGTATCGAACGTTCAGAGTTCGTGTTGGTAGCACCTTCTCCTGCGCACACACCCAGGAGAACGGTGTCCCACAGGGCTCTGTATTGAGTGTCACTCTGTTTGCAGTGGCGATTAATGGAATAGCACAGAACATCTGTGCACCCGTGCAGGCTAGCCTGTACGTGGATGACCTGGCAATTTACTGCCGGTCGAGCTGCATTGTCAGAGCCGAGAGGCAGCTGCAGCTCTCCATCAACCGCCTTCTCTCTTGGACGACAGAGAACGGGTTCAAGTTTAGCATACAAAAGACCACGTGTGCATTTCCACAAGTTTCGCAGTCTTCAACCTGATCCGAATCTATTCCTTGGGGACACTCGACTTGTTTTCAAGGTAACAGCCCGTTTCCTAGGGTTAACGTTCGATCAAAAATTGACATGGAAATAGCATCTCGCCGATTTGAAGGTCAAATGCAAGAAGGTCTTAAATATTATCAAAGTGCTCTCCAACAATAAATGGGGATCAGAACGCACTGTCCTTCTCACTCTGTACAGGTCATTAGTTAGATCGAAACTCGATTACGGAAAATGAATGATTTGTTTGTCAGATTTCAGTCGCTTTTAATGTATTTATTTTGTCTTGTACATAACCGATTTCTTCGTTTGTAATATCGGAATTTTCTTCTACAAACCGAATTCATATTGGTCGACAGTAACGTGGCGAAGAATGTGTTCGGTTCCATCGGATTATTATTTTATTGTTTAGACCACAAGTTGATTGCAAGATGACAAATGAACTTTGAAAAATATTTGCGTCCGAATCTGCTTTGTTTTCAAATTTTTATTTAAATTGTACTTGCTGCGATCGATGCATCCCCATTTCCTGCATTTGCTTCTCCGATAATAAATATTGTATTTTTTTATCCGTCGGTTTTATGGTTATATCATTATTATTATGAAATTATAGATATTGTCATTGAATTTTGTAATGGAACTTTCTTCTTTTTTTTCCATCTGTAGACAGTGAGTCACTGACAAGTTCTCCCGACAAGGTTCTTTACATCTGTTTGATTCAGTTAGCTTACAGATAGTCTTCGTAGTTCCAGTTGAAGATGGTTGTGATAATGGACCTCGTTTTCTCGACTTCTTGTCACAAACTATCCCCTTTTCGTCCCCAGTAACGAGTCGTGGCAAAAAAGGAAGAATTCTTTTTCGTGCCAACAAAGAACTGCACGTGGTCACTCGTTCTTCTTTGTTAGTTGGGGTCAGTTCATACGGAATTCAAACTCCCGTTCTCCTTTTCCGATTCGTTTTAAATGCTCCTGCACTGTGGACTAGGGAGATCCTAATTTCTGGGATAATCGATCGATGGTTTTACGAAGATCTTATTCGACCAGCAGTTTTAGCTCGACTTCGTCAAAATATAATGATCGTCCTGATTTGGGAGAATCCTTTAAATTGCGAATATTCGATTTGAACTTTCGAAATCAGGATTTGCATCTGTCTACTGTAGTATGACTTGTGTGTCTCAGAAGTCACATATCATTCAACGACGACCCTCTATCCGTTCGTCGGGGCACGGCTTGGAATATTCAACGACATTGTCTGGAATTGGAGAGGCGTAGCTCGATTGCTGTCCTCGGTCCTGAGGAAATTCGCTACACGCCTCTCCCGGGGGAGCGAGCGCCGAGTTCCCCCGTCGGGGACTAACTACGGATGCACTGTCGACCGTTATTCCCGTGCCCGAGGTCCTGGGACTCCGCTCTTGGTCTCGGTCGATAGTTCGAGGTCCGCAACTAACACGAACGAACCATAACTCCCTCTTAAGAGAGTCATAGTTACTCTCGCCGTTTTCCCGCGCTTGCTTGAATTTTTTCACGTTGACATTCATAGCATTGGGCAGCATCCGCGTTTTTTCTTTGACCTTTTCTTTGTTGCATTTGTTTTTTTTGAGTTTTTATTTCGTTAAATTTAACTCTAGTTAAGAAGAAAGTACTTGAGATAATAGATCTTGTGAATGATATCGATTTAAACCCTTTATTCCTCATTTCGTCTGTTTTATCATTATTTATTTTTTCAACAATATTTACTTCTCTGAAGTGATACGTCCTCGTACGTCATTATAAAGTCGGTCTAAAAGTTCTTCGCATTCTTCAAGATGGAAGTCTTTTTTTTTGGCTATCACCGGCCTTGTCTATTCTCGAGTCAAGAAGAAAGTAGTTGAGATAATAGATCAGTGACTGTCAACCCTTTTTTCGTCACGGTACACTTTTAATAATTTAAAATTTTGGCGGCACACTGACAATAAGATAAATTTAAAAGAATTTTACTTGGTTAATTGATCGATGTACCTATAATATATTTCGTAAAAATAACATACGATAATAATTTTCAATGAAATATAAAATGAAATTGCATTACAAAGTAAGGAAAACGTTTATTTAATGATAAATTACAAATTACATTTAATACGAAATTTGTATATAGCTTTGTTAGCCAGCCGATCTCATTCTGTTTTCTTGAGAATCCATCTACAACAGACATAACTAGTGCTTGTAAAATTGACAATTGTGCTTCGTCTTCTTGCAAAGATCTTGAAAATGTTTAGTACTGTTATTTATTTTCCTTTTTTTGAACCTCTAAGTATTGTTTACGTCTCTTTCTTCACGTTGACATTCATAGCATTGGGCAGCATCCGCGTTTTTTCTTTCACCTTTTCTTTGTTGCATTTGTTTTTCCTCATTTCGTCTGTTTTATCATGATTTATTTTTTCAACAATATTTACTTCTCTGAAGTGATACGTCCTCGTACGTCATTATAAAGTCGGTCTAAAAGTTCTTCGCATTCTTCAAGATGGAAGTCTTTTTTTTTGGCTATCACCGGCCTTGTCTATTCTCGAGTCAAGAAGAAAGTAGTTGAGATAATAGATCAGTGACTGTCAACCCTTTTTTCGTCACGGTACACTTTTAATAATTTAAAATTTTGGCGGCACACTGAAAATAAGATAAATTTAAAAGAATTTTACTTGGTTAATTGATCGATGTACCTATAATATATTTCGTAAAAATAACATACGATAATAATTTTCAATGAAATATAAAATGAAATTGCATTACAAAGTAAGGAAAACGTTTATTTAATGATAAATTACAAATTACATTTAATACGAAATTTGTATATAGCTTTGTTAGCCAGCCGATCTCATTCTGTTTTCTTGAGAATCCATCTACAACAGACATAACTAGTGCTTGTAAAATTGACAATTGTGCTTCGTCTTCTTGCAAAGATCTTGAAAATGTTTAGTACTGTTATTTATTTTCCTTTTTTTGAACCTCTAAGTATTGTTTACGTCTCTTTCTTCACGTTGACATTCATAGCATTGGGCAGCATCCGCGTTTTTTCTTTCACCTTTTCTTTGTTGCATTTGTTTTTCCTCATTTCGTCTGTTTTATCATGATTTATTTTTTCAACAATATTCACTTCTCTGAAGTGATACGTCCTCGTACGTCATTATAAAGTCAGTGTAAAAGTTCTTCGCATTCTTCAAGATGGAAGTCTTTTTTTTGGCCATCACCGGCCTTGTCTATTCTCGAGTCAAGAAGAAAGTAGTTGAGATAATAGATCAGTGACTGTCAACCCTTTTTTCGTCACGGTACACTTTTAATAATTTAAAATTTTGGCGGCACACTGACAATAAGATAAATTTAAAAGAATTTTACTTGGTTAATTGATCGATGTACCTATAATATATTTCGTAAAAATAACATACGATAATAATTTTCAATGAAATATAAAATAAAATTGCATTACAAAGTAAGGAAAACGTTTATTTAATGATAAATTACAAATTACATTTAATACAAAATTTGTATATAGCTTTGTTAGCCAGTAGTCAGAACTGTAATAGTCATGCGCATTGGTTCAGCCAGTCCCCGCTAAGAAGGTAGAACCGATTGAACTACTTGTCTGACGTCGCTTATGTATGTAATGAGTATTCGTAGTGGCGGCACACTTCAAGAATCTCGCGGCACAGTGGTTGAGAATCACTGTTCTAGATGGAATTCCTTCAACCGGCATCGAGTTTGTCTATCTTCGAGTCAAGAAGAAAGTAGTTGAGATAATAGATCTTGTCATTGATTATCATCGATTTAAATCCTTTATTCTTCATTTCATTTGTAAGATAATAGATCTTGTGAATGATTTACCTGTCAGTCGATATCGTCGGTAATTGCTGAACCTGCCCGAGCCTATGGTAAAATCCCGCGAATAAAACAGTGCTCGGTAATTCAAAAGTACGTTTTACGTACCCGTTTCTTCGTTTTCCACCATTTTTAACTGAATTATTTTCTGTTGATTGTTGGTCAGGAATTTCTTTCAATGCGTGTTGTGCATTCGCATCTTTAGCGAGTGTATTTTCATTTCTAACTATGTCTCATTTACTATATCTTCTTTTTGAATTTTCAATATCAAGATGATGCATTAAGGATAAAAAATCAATCTGAAAGTACTTCGCATTCTTTAAGATGGAAGTCTTTTACCCGGCATCGGCCGTACGGCCAATTAGTCTTCTTCAAATGAACATTAGTGTATGACAGTCTTCTTCACTTAATGTTTATAAAACTTATTCCAAACGAGCTAATAGTCGACTGACGGTATGGTTCAGCAGCGCCTGCAAATTTATTTGTACAGAGATGGATTTTACATGATATGATTGTTTATCGGGATGGCAGTCCATTTTGGCCATTTGTAAAACGGAGCAGTAAGGGTACAGTTTCTTAGCTGTATGTCTATCGATCTCATTCTGTTTTCTTGAGAATCCATCTACAACAGACATAACTAGTGCTTGTAAAATTGACAATTGTGCTTCGTCTTCTTGCAAAGATCTTGAAAATGTTTAGCATTGTTATTTATTTTCCTTTTTTTGAACCTCTAAGTATTGTTTATGTCTCGACAGATAATTTTTGCGCGAATTGCAATTGTTAGTTGATATTATTATTTTTTCGATGCCGCATAATCTCAAATATTTCCTTTTCAGTCGCTATCTTGACTCGCGATGGTTCTAAAGGCAAAAAACCATTTCAAATAAAAATAAACCGTGACTCAAGATATAAGGTCCTTTCGAACACGTTAGACGTACAGGAGAACAGGTCGATATGACGTTATTCCACAAGGCGCCGCAATGGCTTTGTCTATCCTCGAGTTAAGAAGAAAGTAGTTGAGATAATAGATCTTGTGAATGGTATCATCGATTTAAACCCTTTATTCCTCATTTCGTCTGTTTTATTACTTGTTACTATTATTTGAATTACTTTAACCGTCACCGGCCTTGTCTATCTTCTAGTCAGGAAGAAAGTAGTTGAGATAATAGATCTTGTGAATGATATTATCAATTAAAACCCTTTATTCCTCATTTCGTCTGTTTTATCATTTCTTATTTTTTTAACAATTTTCACTTCTCTGAAGTGATACGTCCTCGTACGTCATTATAAAGTCAGTGTAAAAGTTCTTCGCATTCTTCAAGATGGAAGTCTTTTTTTTGGCCATCACCGGCCTTGTCTATTCTCGAGTCAAGAACAAAGTAGTTGAGATAATAGATCTTGTGAATGGTATCATCGATTTAAACCCTTTATTCCTCATTTCGTCTGTTTTATTACTTGTTACTATTATTTGAATTACTTTAACCGTCACCGGCCTTGTCTATCTTCTAGTCAGGAAGAAAGTAGTTGAGATAATAGATCTTGTGAATGATATCATCAATTAAAACCCTTTATTCCTCATTTCGTCTGTTTTATCATTTCTTATTTTTTTAACAATTTTCACTTCTCTGAAGTGATACGTCCTCGTACGTCATTATAAAGTCAGTGTAAAAGTTCTTCGCATTCTTCAAGATGGAAGTCTTTTTTTATGGCCATCACCGGCCTTGTCTATTCTCGAGTCAAGAAGAAAGTAGTTGAGATAATAGATCAGTGACTGTCAACCCTTTTTTCGTCACGGTACACTTTTAATAATTTAAAATTTTGGCGGCACACTGACAATAAGATAAATTTAAAAGAATTTTACTTGGTTAATTGATCGATGTACCTATAATATATTTCGTAAAAATAACATACGATAATAATTTTCAATGAAATATAAAATGAAATTGCATTACAAAGTAAGAAAAACGTTTATTTAATGATAAATTACAAATTACATTTAATACGAAATTTGTATATAGCTTTGTTAGCCAGTAGTCAGAACTGTAATAGTCATGCGCATTGGTTCAGCCAGTCCCTGCTAAGAAGGTAGAACCGATTGAACTGCTTGTCTGACGTCGCTTATGTATGAGTATTCGTAGTGGAGGCACACTTCAAGAATCTCGCGGCACAGTGGTTGAGAATCACTGTTCTAGATGGAATTCCTTTAACCGTCACCGGCCTTGTCTATCTTCGAGTCAAGAAGAAAGTAGTTGAGATAATAGATCTTGTGATTGATTATCACCGATTTAAATCCTTTATTCTTCATTTCATTTGTAAGATAATAGATCTTGTGAATGATTTATCTGTCAATCGATATTTTCGGTAATTGCTGAACCCGCCTGAGCCTATGGTAAAATCCCGCGAATAAAACAGTGCTCGGTAATTCAGAAGTACGTTTTACATACCCGTTTCTTCGTTTTCCACCATTTTTAATTGAATTATTTTCTGTTGATTGTTGGTCAGGCGTTTCAATGCGTGTTGTGCATTCGCATCTTTAGCGAGTGTTTTTTCATTTCTAACTATGTCTCATTTACTATATTTTCTTTTTGAATTTTCAATATCAAGATGATGCATTATGGATAAAAAATTAATCTGAAAGTACTTCGCATTCTTTAAGATGGAAGTCTTTTACCCGGCATCGGCCGTACGGCCAATTAGTCTTCTGCAAATGAACATTAGTGTATGACAGTCTTCTTCACTTAATGTTTATAAAACTTATTCTAAACGAGCTAAGAGTCGACTGATGGTACGGTTCAGCAGCGCCTGCAAATGTATTTGTACAGAGATGGATTTTACATGATATGATTGTTTATCGGGATGGCAGTCCATTTTGGCCATTTGTAAAACGGAGCAGCAAGGGTACAGTTTCTTAGCTGTATGTCTATCGATCTCATTCTGTTTTCTTGAGAATCCATCTACAACAGACATAACTAGTGCTTGTAAAATTGACAATTGTGCTTCGTCTTCTTGCAAAGATCTTGAAAATGTTTAGCATTGTTATTTATTTTCCTTTTTTTGAACCTCTAAGTATTGTTTACGTCTCGACAGATAATTTTTGCGCGAATTGCAATTGTTAGTTGATATTATTATTTTTTCGATGCCGCATAATCTCAAATATTTCCTTTTCAGTCGCTATCTTGACTCGCGATGGTTCTAAAGGCAAAAAACCATTTCAAATAAAAATAAACCGTGACTCAAGATATAAGGTCCTTTCGAACACGTTAGACGTACAGGAGAACAGGTCGATAGGACGTTATTCCACAAGGCGCCGCAGTGGCTTTGTCTATCCTCGAGTTAAGAAGAAAGTAGTTGAGATAATAGATCTTGTGAATGGTATCATCGATTTAAACCCTTTATTCCTCATTTCGTCTGTTTTATTACTTGTTACTATTATTTGAATTACTTTAACCGTCACCGGCCTTGTCTATCTTCTAGTCAGGAAGAAAGTAGTTGAGATAATAGATCTTGTGAATGATATTATCAATTAAAACCCTTTATTCCTCATTTCGTCTGTTTTATCATTTCTTATTTTTTTAACAATTTTCACTTCTCTGAAGTGATACGTCCTCGTACGTCATTATAAAGTCAGTGTAAAAGTTCTTCGCATTCTTCAAGATGGAAGTCTTTTTTTTGGCCATCACCGGCCTTGTCTATTCTCGAGTCAAGAAGAAAGTAGTTGAGATAATAGATCTTGTGAATGATATCATCGATTTAAACCCTTTATTCCTCATTTCGTCTGTTTTTCATTTGTTACTTTTAATAGAAGTCCTTTAGCCGGCACCGGCGTTGTCTATCTTCGAGTCAGGAAGAAAGTAGTTGAGATAATAGATCTTGTGAATGGTATCATCGATTAAAACCCTTTATTCCTCATTTCGTCTGTTTTATCATTTCTTATTTTTTTAACAATTTTCACTTCTCTGAAGTGATACGTCCTCGTACGTCATTATAAAGTCAGTGTAAAAGTTCTTCGCATTCTTCAAGATGGAAGTCTTTTTTTTGGCCATCACCGGCCTTGTCTATTCTCGAGTCAAGAAGAAAGTAGTTGAGATAATAGATCTTGTGAATGATATCATCGATTTAAACCCTTTATTCCTCATTTCGTCTGTTTTTCATTTGTTACTTTTAATAGAAGTCCTTTAGCCGGCACCGGCGTTGTCTATCTTCGAGTCAGGAAGAAAGTAGTTGAGATAATAGATCTTGTGAATGGTATCATCGATTAAAACCCTTTATTCCTCATTTCGTCTGTTTTATCATTTCTTATTTTTTTAACAATTTTCACTTCTCTGAAGTGATACGTCCTCGTACGTCATTATAAAGTCAGTGTAAAAGTTCTTCGCATTCTTCAAGATGGAAGTCTTTTTTTTGGCCATCACCGGCCTTGTCTATTCTCGAGTCAAGAAGAAAGTAGTTGAGATAATAGATCTTGTGAATGATATCATCGATTTAAACCCTTTATTCCTCATTTCGTCTGTTTTTCATTTGTTACTTTTAATAGAAGTCCTTTAGCCGGCACCGGCGTTGTCTATCTTCGAGTCAGGAAGAAAGTAGTTGAGATAATAGATCTTGTGAATGGTATCATCGATTAAAACCCTTTATTCCTCATTTCGTCTGTTTTATCATTTCTTATTTTTTTAACAATTTTCACTTCTCTGAAGTGATACGTCCTCGTACGTCATTATAAAGTCAGTGTAAAAGTTCTTCGCATTCTTCAAGATGGAAGTCTTTTTTTTGGCCATCACCGGCCTTGTCTATTCTCGAGTTAAGAACAAAGTAGTTGAGATAATAGATCTTGTGAATGGTATCATCGATTTAAACCCTTTATTCCTCATTTCGTCTGTTTTATTACTTGTTACTATTATTTGAATTACTTTAACCGTCACCGGCCTTGTCTATCTTCTAGTCAGGAAGAAAGTAGTTGAGATAATAGATCTTGTGAATGATATCATCAATTAAAACCCTTTATTCCTCATTTCGTCTGTTTTATCATTTCTTATTTTTTTAACAATTTTCACTTCTCTGAAGTGATACGTCCTCGTACGTCATTATAAAGTCAGTGTAAAAGTTCTTCGCATTCTTCAAGATGGAAGTCTTTTTTTATGGCCATCACCGGCCTTGTCTATTCTCGAGTCAAGAAGAAAGTAGTCGAGATAATAGATCTTGTGAATGATATCATCGATTTAAACCCTTTATTCCTCATTTCGTCTGTTTTATCATTTCTTATTTTTTTAACAATTTTCACTTCTCTGAAGTGATACGTCCTCGTACGTCATTATAAAGTCAGTGTAAAAGTTCTTCGCATTCTTCAAGATGGAAGTCTTTTTTTATGGCTATCACCGGCCTTGTCTATTCTCGAGTCAAGAAGAAAGTAGTTGAGATAATAGATCAGTGACTGTCAACCCTTTTTTCGTCACGGTACACTTTTAATAATTTAAAATTTTGGCGGCACACTGACAATAAGATAAATTTAAAAGAATTTTACTTGGTTAATTGATCGATGTACCTATAATATATTTCGTAAAAATAACATACGATAATAATTTTCAATGAAATATAAAATGAAATTGCATTACAAAGTAAGAAAAACGTTTATTTAATGATAAATTACAAATTACATTTAATACGAAATTTGTGTATAGCTTTGTTAGCCAGTAGTCAGAACTGTAATAGTCATGCGCATTGGTTCAGCCAGTCCCTGCTAAGAAGGTAGAACCGATTGAACTGCTTGTCTGACGTCGCTTATGTATGAGTATTCGTAGTGGAGGCACACTTCAAGAATCTCGCGGCACAGTGGTTGAGAATCACTGTTCTAGATGGAATTCCTTTAACCGTCACCGGCCTTGTCTATCTTCGAGTCAAGAAGAAAGTAGTTGAGATAATAGATCTTGTGATTGATTATCACCGATTTAAATCCTTTATTCTTCATTTCATTTGTAAGATAATAGATCTTGTGAATGATTTATCTGTCAATCGATATTTTCGGTAATTGCTGAACCCGCCTGAGCCTATGGTAAAATCCCGCGAATAAAACAGTGCTCGGTAATTCAGAAGTACGTTTTACATACCCGTTTCTTCGTTTTCCACCATTTTTAATTGAATTATTTTCTGTTGATTGTTGGTCAGGCGTTTCAATGCGTGTTGTGCATTCGCATCTTTAGCGAGTGTTTTTTCATTTCTAACTATGTCTCATTTACTATATTTTCTTTTTGAATTTTCAATATCAAGATGATGCATTATGGATAAAAAATTAATCTGAAAGTACTTCGCATTCTTTAAGATGGAAGTCTTTTACCCGGCATCGGCCGTACGGCCAATTAGTCTTCTGCAAATGAACATTAGTGTATGACAGTCTTCTTCACTTAATGTTTATAAAACTTATTCTAAACGAGCTAAGAGTCGACTGATGGTACGGTTCAGCAGCGCCTGCAAATGTATTTGTACAGAGATGGATTTTACATGATATGATTGTTTATCGGGATGGCAGTCCATTTTGGCCATTTGTAAAACGGAGCAGCAAGGGTACAGTTTCTTAGCTGTATGTCTATCGATCTCATTCTGTTTTCTTGAGAATCCATCTACAACAGACATAACTAGTGCTTGTAAAATTGACAATTGTGCTTCGTCTTCTTGCAAAGATCTTGAAAATGTTTAGCATTGTTATTTATTTTCCTTTTTTTGAACCTCTAAGTATTGTTTACGTCTCGACAGATAATTTTTGCGCGAATTGCAATTGTTAGTTGATATTATTATTTTTTCGATGCCGCATAATCTCAAATATTTCCTTTTCAGTCGCTATCTTGACTCGCGATGGTTCTAAAGGCAAAAAACCATTTCAAATAAAAATAAACCGTGACTCAAGATATAAGGTCCTTTCGAACACGTTAGACGTACAGGAGAACAGGTCGATAGGACGTTATTCCACAAGGCGCCGCAGTGGCTTTGTCTATCCTCGAGTTAAGAAGAAAGTAGTTGAGATAATAGATCTTGTGAATGGTATCATCGATTTAAACCCTTTATTCCTCATTTCGTCTGTTTTATTACTTGTTACTATTATTTGAATTACTTTAACCGTCACCGGCCTTGTCTATCTTCTAGTCAGGAAGAAAGTAGTTGAGATAATAGATCTTGTGAATGATATTATCAATTAAAACCCTTTATTCCTCATTTCGTCTGTTTTATCATTTCTTATTTTTTTAACAATTTTCACTTCTCTGAAGTGATACGTCCTCGTACGTCATTATAAAGTCAGTGTAAAAGTTCTTCGCATTCTTCAAGATGGAAGTCTTTTTTTTGGCCATCACCGGCCTTGTCTATTCTCGAGTCAAGAAGAAAGTAGTTGAGATAATAGATCTTGTGAATGATATCATCGATTTAAACCCTTTATTCCTCATTTCGTCTGTTTTTCATTTGTTACTTTTAATAGAAGTCCTTTAGCCGGCACCGGCGTTGTCTATCTTCGAGTCAGGAAGAAAGTAGTTGAGATAATAGATCTTGTGAATGGTATCATCGATTAAAACCCTTTATTCCTCATTTCGTCTGTTTTATCATTTCTTATTTTTTTAACAATTTTCACTTCTCTGAAGTGATACGTCCTCGTACGTCATTATAAAGTCAGTGTAAAAGTTCTTCGCATTCTTCAAGATGGAAGTCTTTTTTTTGGCCATCACCGGCCTTGTCTATTCTCGAGTTAAGAACAAAGTAGTTGAGATAATAGATCTTGTGAATGGTATCATCGATTTAAACCCTTTATTCCTCATTTCGTCTGTTTTATTACTTGTTACTATTATTTGAATTACTTTAACCGTCACCGGCCTTGTCTATCTTCTAGTCAGGAAGAAAGTAGTTGAGATAATAGATCTTGTGAATGATATCATCAATTAAAACCCTTTATTCCTCATTTCGTCTGTTTTATCATTTCTTATTTTTTTAACAATTTTCACTTCTCTGAAGTGATACGTCCTCGTACGTCATTATAAAGTCAGTGTAAAAGTTCTTCGCATTCTTCAAGATGGAAGTCTTTTTTTATGGCCATCACCGGCCTTGTCTATTCTCGAGTCAAGAAGAAAGTAGTCGAGATAATAGATCTTGTGAATGATATCATCGATTTAAACCCTTTATTCCTCATTTCGTCTGTTTTATCATTTCTTATTTTTTTAACAATTTTCACTTCTCTGAAGTGATACGTCCTCGTACGTCATTATAAAGTCAGTGTAAAAGTTCTTCGCATTCTTCAAGATGGAAGTCTTTTTTTATGGCTATCACCGGCCTTGTCTATTCTCGAGTCAAGAAGAAAGTAGTTGAGATAATAGATCAGTGACTGTCAACCCTTTTTTCGTCACGGTACACTTTTAATAATTTAAAATTTTGGCGGCACACTGACAATAAGATAAATTTAAAAGAATTTTACTTGGTTAATTGATCGATGTACCTATAATATATTTCGTAAAAATAACATACGATAATAATTTTCAATGAAATATAAAATGAAATTGCATTACAAAGTAAGAAAAACGTTTATTTAATGATAAATTACAAATTACATTTAATACGAAATTTGTATATAGCTTTGTTAGCCAGTAGTCAGAACTGTAATAGTCATGCGCATTGGTTCAGCCAGTCCCTGCTAAGAAGGTAGAACCGATTGAACTGCTTGTCTGACGTCGCTTATGTATGAGTATTCGTAGTGGAGGCACACTTCAAGAATCTCGCGGCACAGTGGTTGAGAATCACTGTTCTAGATGGAATTCCTTTAACCGTCACCGGCCTTGTCTATCTTCGAGTCAAGAAGAAAGTAGTTGAGATAATAGATCTTGTGATTGATTATCACCGATTTAAATCCTTTATTCTTCATTTCATTTGTAAGATAATAGATCTTGTGAATGATTTATCTGTCAATCGATATTTTCGGTAATTGCTGAACCCGCCTGAGCCTATGGTAAAATCCCGCGAATAAAACAGTGCTCGGTAATTCAGAAGTACGTTTTACATACCCGTTTCTTCGTTTTCCACCATTTTTAATTGAATTATTTTCTGTTGATTGTTGGTCAGGCGTTTCAATGCGTGTTGTGCATTCGCATCTTTAGCGAGTGTTTTTTCATTTCTAACTATGTCTCATTTACTATATTTTCTTTTTGAATTTTCAATATCAAGATGATGCATTATGGATAAAAAATTAATCTGAAAGTACTTCGCATTCTTTAAGATGGAAGTCTTTTACCCGGCATCGGCCGTACGGCCAATTAGTCTTCTGCAAATGAACATTAGTGTATGACAGTCTTCTTCACTTAATGTTTATAAAACTTATTCTAAACGAGCTAAGAGTCGACTGATGGTACGGTTCAGCAGCGCCTGCAAATGTATTTGTACAGAGATGGATTTTACATGATATGATTGTTTATCGGGATGGCAGTCCATTTTGGCCATTTGTAAAACGGAGCAGCAAGGGTACAGTTTCTTAGCTGTATGTCTATCGATCTCATTCTGTTTTCTTGAGAATCCATCTACAACAGACATAACTAGTGCTTGTAAAATTGACAATTGTGCTTCGTCTTCTTGCAAAGATCTTGAAAATGTTTAGCATTGTTATTTATTTTCCTTTTTTTGAACCTCTAAGTATTGTTTACGTCTCGACAGATAATTTTTGCGCGAATTGCAATTGTTAGTTGATATTATTATTTTTTCGATGCCGCATAATCTCAAATATTTCCTTTTCAGTCGCTATCTTGACTCGCGATGGTTCTAAAGGCAAAAAACCATTTCAAATAAAAATAAACCGTGACTCAAGATATAAGGTCCTTTCGAACACGTTAGACGTACAGGAGAACAGGTCGATAGGACGTTATTCCACAAGGCGCCGCAGTGGCTTTGTCTATCCTCGAGTTAAGAAGAAAGTAGTTGAGATAATAGATCTTGTGAATGGTATCATCGATTTAAACCCTTTATTCCTCATTTCGTCTGTATTATCACTTTTTACTTTTTTAGTAATGTTCATTTCTCTAAATTCATACGTCCTCGTTCGTCAAATTTTGACTTGTTGTCAACTTGTAGCTAGGAGTTAGCGAGACGGTTTGATATGTTTGATGTCAGGTTCGAGTCTCGCTCGATCAATGCAGTTTTTTTTCTTCGTCTGAATAATTATTTAATGCATTTAATATATATATATATATATATATATATATATATATATTTAAATGAAGCTGAGAACATTTTCTTGCATTTTTCTTTCACAAAACGCTCATTTTTAAATTTTTACAATACATTTTTTGATTTGTATTTCCTCATTTACATTTAAGCTCCATGTCTTGAATACATAAATTATGAATCAAATAATGGTTTCGTAAAACAATCAGCTAACATATCAATGGTATTTATGTATTCAACTATTATTTCACTTTTGTTTATTAAATCTCTAATGAAATGATACTTGACAATCTATACATTTAATACGCGATTTGTAAGCTGATATTTTCACCAGATCTATGGCTACTTTGTTATCGACGTAGATCTTCCTTTGATCATGCTGCAATCAAATTCAGTCGCCAAACGACTTCTTGACATGCTGTTGCTAGTCATGTATTCTGCCTCGCAAGTTGATAAAGTTGTAGTTGTCTGCTTTTTCGTAGACCATGAGATCGGTGCTTCCTTTTGCATGAATACGTATCCGGATATGGACTTTTTACCTTTTTCATCGTTACCCAATCAGAGTCGTAATATCCCACTAATTCGTCGTTCATTTATTGGGAGAAATAAAGATTCATATTTTTAGTTCCTTGAAAAATGTCTAATAACACGTTTTACTTTTATCTGTATTTTGTCAGGATTGTTATTGTATATACTAATCGCGCAAGCTGCATAGCTGATATCTGGTCTTGTTACTTGGTTGGTATACAAAATAGGACCAGCAGCTTTTTGGTATGGGGAATTTATATTTTCTGAACTATTATTGCCTTTACTTTCGGTGTCCTTTGCTCCAGTACTTAATTTCTGGTTTGTGTTGACTGGATGACAATCTGTCATTTTAAAATTCTTAATTGTTGCTGTTATGTACTTTTTTTGGTTTAAAGAGATTATTCCTTTTTATTTATCGGTGTTTACATTATACTTAAAAATAATTTTAAGTGACCTAAATCTTTAACTTTTAATTTTTGATTTAACTCTTTGATTAACTTATTTTTTAAATCTACTGATGATATGATTATGATTTCATCATCTACATAACTGGCAACAATGATCCAGCGGTTCTCTTTTTGATACGTAAAGACACATATCTGTCGTGCACTGTTGAAAGTTTAAGAGAATCTGTGTGAATTTTTGATTCCATTTTTGGTTTCCTTGTTTATAGGCCCTTTTTTAATCTGTATACTTTTTGAGGATCCTTTTTACTTACATAAGGTTCTGATTGAGAAACATATATTTTTTCTTCTAAATCTTCATTTAAAAAGACTGTTTCAACATCCATGTGGAAATAAACAAATCATAGTTTACAGCAATTACTAACAATAATTTGATCGTATTTTTCTGTATCGTACTACCGGTGCATAGATTTCACTATTATCTATGTCTAGTTCTTGCATAAACCCTTCTTGTGGGTTAGAGTTGGGTAATATGGAAGTTGGAGATCTATTGATTAAGTATGCTGCAGTCGAAACTGCTTTGTCCCAAAACTTCTTAAGTTTGCATTCATAAGCATACTTCTTGCTTTTTCCACTTGTCTCCTATTCTTCCTCTCTTCAACACCATTCTGTTGTGGTGTGTAAGGGCATCTGCTTTGACAGACGATACCTGTGTTTCCCAAAAAAACTTTGTACATCATGGCTAATTTATTCTTTTCCATTATCGCAACTATTTATTTTGATCTTTTTATTTAATTGATTTTCTACTAGGCTTTTATAACTTTCAATAAAATATTTTACCTCATTTTTTTTCTTTCAAGAAGTATATTGTCGTGTGCCTACTATAGTCGTCTATGAAAGTAAGAAAATACTTTGCTCCTCTTATTAAGGTTTCTTCCATTGGACAACAAAAATCGGTGTGGACCAGCAGTAGTAAATCCTTGGATCTCGTTTGATAGGGTAAGAATGGTTTTCTGACATGTTTCCCTTTTAGGCATATCACACATGGCTCCCTGTTGCATGCTGAAATGGAATATCCACTGACTATGCTATTTAATTTTATTATGCCTGCACAATTCAGATGCCCAAGCCGCTTGTGTCATGAATCAGCGTTTTTTTCTGAATGGTTGTTGACATTGATAGCCATTTATGCCTTTTCTGTAGTTATATTGATCCTGAACATTCCCTGGATTTTGGTTACGTTGGAGATAATTTGTGCTGATTTGTCTAGGATTATGCACTCCTCTTCGTTGAAATTTACAAAAAACCTAGTTTAGTAAGTTTATTAATTGATATTAAATTCGATGCTAATGGTGGTATAAATAATACATCCATTTTTTATGTTTTTTATGGTATTATTTATTTCCAACTTCATGTTAATTTCTCTGGAGCCAATTGCTGTAAGCTTATTATTATCAGCTATATTTATTTCCTTTTTTGCGATACTTCTGTAATTATCGAACCAATTTTTGTTGAGAGACATGTGCTCAGTCGCACCTGAGTCAAAGTACCAGTATTTATAGTCTGTGATGTCGAAAAACTTATCACACAAGCAAAACTATTTATCGCTTCTGTAGTCGTGTAAACTGTACTTTGTGTTGACTATGGAGGTGTTTTGCGTAAATAAAACACTTTATTTGAATTATAGAAAACGATTTTATTATAGAAAAATCATCTGTACAAGTGGACGCTTGATTATCGGTATGAGGCTTCACTGTATTGTCTGTACTGCGAACATTGCTCTTGTTGTGGCCACCGAATACACGGTACCAACATACATGTACAAACAGAAAACATCCGAGTAATATTAAACAACCTTAACGCTTTGTACATCAGACGTCTTTTTAATTCTGCGATATTTTGCGATGTGTCCATTTTTGTTGCAATTAAAGCACCTAACCTTACTTTTGGGTTTGTTATAATTTTGCTAAGTTTTTTTTGGTTAAACCTTTTTGTATAGAAAGCCGTATCGTGCTCACTACTTAAATTACTATTTAGACGTACAGCTTGTGAAAGATTCGCTTTTATAATTTTTCCTGTTATGATTGTATAGGCTTAAATTGATCTGGCAAACCTGCTAGCAATAACGTTTCAATCCACTCTTGTCCGACCTTGAAATCTAGCCCATCTAGTTTCTGTGCTGCGTCGAAAGTTCTATTGACATCGTCTTTTGCACTAAGACAATTTTTGGGCTGGGTTGTAATTAATGCCCATAATTTAACATTACTCGATAATCATCTTGTGCAATCCAAGACTCTCGCGCAATCATAATACCGCAATCGCTGACGACGAGGCCCTCAGGAGCTTCCATGTGGATATCCTCCTGAAGATCTCCATAGAGGAACGCCGTGCGAACGTCGAACTGCACAGCTTCGAGGTCGTCGTGAGTGATGATCGCCAGGAGCACTCGAAGTGAGTCGTATCGTACTACGGGTGCAAATGTCTCTGTGTAATCGATGCCTTCGCGCTGCAAGAAACCTCGCGCACATAGGCGAGCTTTGAAGCGATACACCTTTCCTTTTTCGTCTCGCAGCAATTTGAAAACCCATTTCGAATCAATCGTCTTCTTCTTCGCGTCTCTTGGTACAATCGACCACGTTTTGTTTGTCAGTTGTGCTTCGAGCTCAGATTCGATTGCTTTAATCCATTTCGGAGCGTCTGGTCTTATTACTGCTTCCTGGAGCGTGGAAGGAACTTTATATTCGACCAAATTCAACTCGTACCTTGAAGGCCGCTGAAGAGAGCCCCGATCTCGTAGGACTCGTGGTTCGATTCTCGACTGCTGGACTTCCTCGACGACAGGAACATTATTGATTTCCGCTGCTGCTTCTACAATCTCGTTGTCATCTCGTGTTTCATCTGCTTTCTTCTCAGTCTCTAGATGCGTCGGTAAAAGGATTTCTGCTTCCGATGTTACTCTACCCTCTCGATCTTCCCTACCCACTCGCTCATCGAAAACTACATCTCTGGAAACAGAAATAGCGCCTGTTTCACGATTGTACAACCTGTAGTTTGACGAGTCGCCCTGGTAGCCGACGAGAATCGTCTTTTTCGACCTCGCATCGAATTTCTTGAGGAACTGCTTTGGTGTGTGGGCGTAGGCCACCGAACCGAAGATCCTCATGTGACCAACATCCGGCTTTTTACCCCTCCATAGCTCATACGGTGTGTTGATTCCGCCCGGGCCGACCGTCCTGGTCGATTCAAGGTGTAAACCGCTGTGTTCACGGCTTCCGCCCAAAGATTTGTAGGCAAGTTCTTCGCCTGCAGCATTGTTCTGGCACATTCTACAATCGTTCGAATGTCGCGTTCCGATCTTCCATTTTGTGCGGGGGTGTATGGAGCCGTATTCTCCAATTTTATACCCCGTGACGCCAAGTATTCTCGCATCTTGTTACTGCAATACTCACCACCATTGTCAGCGCGAAGAGTTGTCATCGTCTGACCAAATTTGTTGACGAGTATACGATCGTATTCGATGAATCGATCGAAAACATCTGCTTTGTGCTTTAGGAAAAACACATGACGAAAAGCTGTAACATGGTCTTTGAAAATCACGAAATACTCTGCACCGCCAAGAGATCGCGTTTGCATAGGCCCGCACACATCGCTGTGGATAAATTCTCCAGGTTTTCTACTTACGTTCACAGTTAGTTTGTCAAACGGTAATTTGTGTAGTTTTCCTAGCTGGAACGCTTCACAAAAAAACTCTGTAGTATCCTTCACGGTCACTCCACCTATGAGTCCTTTTCTCGCTAGCTCGCACAGCGATCGTTGATTGATGTGCCCAAGTCGCTCGTGCCACACTTTGATACTAGTCTCTGACACATTTACTTCATTACGCGGACGCGATACACGGAAAAACATTCGAAAGATTTGATTCGACTGTCTCGCGCCAATGGCTAAGACTTGTCCGTCGCGTTCGACTTTTACACTGGTACCCTCGAACTTCACGTCATAGCCTTTAACAGTGCAAACCCCGACTGAAAACAAATTCTTTCTGACACCTGGCACATAGAACACGTTTTCGATCACGCCATCGACCCATATACCGTTCACAAGTTTTTCGATATTAATTGTTCCGACACCTTCAATCGCGCACTCCCCGTTATCACCTAGAGAGACAGTCTCACCGTGCACTTGACGAAACTCGACGAACCAGTCTTTCCGAAAAGTTATGTGAGTAGATGCGCCACTGTCAGTAAGCCAGACGTCGCTTGTCTTGACGCGCATCAAACGATCTACTTCTTCGATTGCCGGCTCACTATATCGACTCACCTCTTGAAACTTTTTGTCTTTCGCGGATGTCGTTACGACAAACGCGCATGCGCCACCGCCTTGACCTAGAACACCTTTACCTTTGTCTTTCGTTGGACAGGTGGCTGCGTAATGGTCTTTAGCTTGACACCGATAACACACTATACTCTTCTTCGGGCGTTGTTTCCCTTTATCACTACTGTATTTGTCCCTGCCATCTGTTTTCGGCGCATTTTGCTTCGTCACAAAAAACGCACTTGTGGCTTCTTTATCCGCGCTCAGCCTGGCTTCTTCACGAATTAGCCTCTCAGACAAATTTTCAACTGTTTGTCTCGCGGGGTCAACGCTTTCCCAAGCCGTGGTGAAGGAGCGATACTTCGTCGTTAGACTAGCTAAAATCTTCGCCATGACTGTTGGATCTGAGATATGCTCACCTAGATCTATGAGTTGTCGCGCCATATTCTGCACCTTCGACATGTGCTGAACAACTGAGTCTGTCGGGTCCATGCGATACTCGTGAAATCGCTGCGTAAGTGTGAGCTTATTCGATTTCGATTTTTGCTCGTGAATTTGACTGAGTTTGTCCCAAATGGCTTTTGCAGTGACACAGACGAGTATCGTCTCGATTTCATTACTCTCCATCGCCGATGAGATGATCGCCATGGCTTTGCGTTATCTCGAATCCATGTTTTCGTCCGGGGCTCGTTCGCACCTTCTCGGTTCGCTGGCTTGACACGCGATCCATCCACGATGTCGTACAAATCATTCGCCATAAGGACGGCGGTGATTTGAAACTTCCACGCCTGAAAATTTGATCCGTCGAACCTCCTTATTTGCCTCACCGAAAAATTTTCCGCCATTTTCGCGTAATTTACTATACTTCTTCGGTAGAAAAAAATGCGTACGCGAACACGATTCTGCTCGTAAAAATATGGCGACCACACCGATGCACAAAGATTTTCGCGCCGTTTTCACGCTTTCAATTATTTTTGCAAAAATTACGCAGGCAGGGTGACTGGGCTCATAACCTGTTGACTATGGAGGTGTTGTGCGTAAATAAAACACTTTATTTGAATTATAGAAAACGATTTTATTATTGAAAAATCTTCTGTACAAGTGGACGCTTGATTATCGGTATGAGGCTTCACTGTATTGTCTGTACTGCGAACATTGCTCTTGTTGTGGCCACCGAATACACGGTACCAACATACATGTACAAACAGAAAACATCCGAGTAATATTAAACAACCTTAACGCTTTGTACATCAGACGTCTTTTTAATTCTGCGATATTTTGCGATGTGTCCATTTTTGTTGCAATTAAAGCACCTAACCTTACTTTTGGGTTTGTTATAATTTTGCTAAGTTTTTTTTGGTTAAACTTTTTTGTATAGAAAGCCGTATCGTGCTCACTACTTAAATTACTATTTAGACGTACAGTTTGTGAAAGATTCGCTTTTATAATTTTTCCTGTTATGATTGTATAGGTTTAAATCGATCTGGCAAACCTGCTAGCAATAACGTTTCAATCCACTCTTGTCCGACCTTGAAATCTAGCCCATCTAGTTTCTGTGCTGCGTCGAAAGTTCTATTGACATCGTCTTTTGCACTAAGACAATTTTTGGGTTGGGTTGTAATTAATGCCCATAATAAACCAGTTTTTCTGGTTGATCCAAAGTCTTCGAAAGCAGATTTTAATTGTCCCAAACTTGTTTTGGTGTCGTATCGTCCCTAATGTGGGAGTAAATTGATCGATCTACAGAAAGCACGAGTTTTTCTCTCGCTTTTGCAATGTTTCTTGGATTTGAAATGGCAGTTTCATCGCCTCCAACACATTTCCACAAGTCCTCATGTTCTAAGTAGGATTGGATATCGAATTTCCAATCGTTATAATGTGACATACTTCTTAATTTTTCTATTGCGAGCAAAATATTTGTTGATTTCATCGTTCTTTTCTTCATTTAATAAATAAATCTCGAAGACTATAAATACTGACCACGTGTTGCTTTTTCAGGTTAGTCTAAATTTTACAGTATTTTACTTAATTTGTTGTCAGAACAAATGCAGTCGATATCTATCCAAGTATCCTTTTTATATCGAGCTGTTGTTTAGTAATTGTTCTTTAGATTGTTTTAGAACAATTTATTTGTTCTATGATATTGCTTGCGTAAACAGCTGACTCAATTCGTTTGTATGACGTATACCATAAATGCTGTACTTGCAAATATTGTGGTGTCGAGAATTGTGCGCATCAGCTTTCGCGCAGAAATTCCTTCATTTTGCTACTAGCGCCGCCATCCGATAATCGAGTTTCATAAATTAATTACAATAGCCAATCGACAATCAAATCAAATATAAATTTATTAATCACAAGCTTAAATACAAACTATTTACAAGTTGTAGTGTGTCTGTGTGGTGTATCGTTGTGTGGTGTGGTTCCCGCGCCGTGACGCTAACCGCTTACGATCGGGGTTTGTGTGTCGTGATGTTGCAAGTTTTATTTTGTTGTTTCAGCAAGTTGTTTGCCCGGAAATTTTCAAAACCAGGCAAGACCTTAATTTTTAAAACTTATTTCTAACTTATGTACTAATCTTACTAACTCCAATCGACAGAGTTCGTTCTCCTTCTTATAGTGTAGGGATAACCTATCTCCGTCTCTCTACAACCCAAGAGTGGGGGTAACTCTCCTACTCACACAGCTTGCCTATGTGCAAGTCAGAAATGTGGAGATGCTTAACTGATACGCATCTAGCCTGTACACCAGTCTCTGGTTATATTAAATAAATATTATATTTGTAATAATGAACCGAGTCTATCATTTATTTGAGAAGGTAGGACTCTCATTACCATATTGATGGCAAAAGTACCTACAATAGCTTCCTTGTTTGTTATTTATGAGAAATGTTATTAGATAGTTTAATAATTTTGTACGTTAGATCAATTGATTTTATATTATTCTGTTATTGTTTGTGTAGTTTATATTTCAATAAATGTTTATTTTCGCATTATATATTATTTTAATATTAAATATTATTTCTATTATTTAGATATGTTATTTACATTTTATTAGAATTGTACTTTTGTAATATCAGAACATATCTGAAGACACCTTCAGATGTCTTGAATGTTTGAACCAACAAATATTTTGTTTGTGGTTCGAGAAGAAATTCAGGATGATTGTTTTATTTTCCAGAATTGCGATTACAAGTTATTTCTAAATTACTGATTTTTAATTAGGGGTATTGAAATAATACTTTCATTTTTTTATAGTTGTTTGTTAGACGAATGTACCGGAATTCTATAATTATAGTGAAATCGATTCAACTCAAGGAATATTCCTGGTTCGCTGGAAACTGTTAGAAGATAATTGTCATTGAAATTCATCGAAATTGAATTGGATGACTTTTCACACTATATTTGTCTAGTCCTATTCTTAATGAACAATTTGAGATACCACCGGAATTATTATCATGAAAAATAGCAAATCGTTTTAAAATCAAAGCATAAAAGTGTATGTATGTGTATTTTTGGAATTTCAAATAAGGGCAGAAATTTTATTCGGACGCTAGGTAAACTTGTAGGTATACCTAGGTTCCTTTGCATCCTGTTTGTAATCAACTAATAATAGAATCGAAAGTACCAATTTTTTTAATCTATTAGCTGCTTTTTTGTGCCGATCGATCGATTGAATAATTTCAGATTAAGTTTAGTACTTCTGCGAAAATGGAAGATGACGTTCGGCAAATATCTATGGAAACAATAGATAGTTCATCAGGAATATCTTGCGATGCAAAGATGACCTAGTTAAAAAAACTAGCAAAGGCTCATCGGTATAAAACGATAGCAAAATCAACAGTGATGAAACACTTAACTCTTTCAATTCTGATGGTACATACGTATGTACCACATTTTTTTAAGTCAGTTACTTGGTGGTATATTCTTTGTATCACCATTTCGAAGATCTGGAACAATGCAGTCTGGTGGAATCATTTACGAACAAGGTAAAGAGATGGATTCTGATAGTTCTGTAATTTATCTAACAGATGGCAGCTGTTACTTGAATATTAGAATAGTGACAAACCTACTGGACTGCATCAAGAAGTGTGTGAAGCAATTTCTCCAATTGGGGAAATTGCTTCACACACTTCTGTAACACTGGTAATTACCAGTGTTACAATTTAGTGCCAAAGCGGAATTAACAGTTTTTTTTTACTTGAAAAAGGTAAGAATATAAGC